>JAUMHM010000085.1:59795743-59822807 GCA_032362435.1 Melikaiella ostensackeni
TTGAAGGAAATAATACATACTTTGCACGTGAACAATATTTCAAGCTTCTTCAATTATAATTTTTTTTTTACTTAATATTTTCAGAGATGCATTTTCTTTAAGGTTTCCCTGTAAGTTTGATAATTGAAATAATTAAAATAATTTCTGAGGAACGGATGCCAAACATTTTCTCTAATTTTTTTTTGAAGCGGACCCTTTTTTTCAATCTTGCATCTTTCGAAGTAATTAGAATAACTACCATTTTCTTTTCGATTCAGATAAGGGTTTCTCACTATTTTAGGAACTGCAAAGAAATATTAAAATGTACACAAGTTAACATAATTGCGACAGTTCTTTCGAAACAAAAAGTTTTAGTATTTTTATTTAATATTCAAGATACATAAAATTGTCAAAGATCAACATTTTTTCCTAGGACTTCTACAAACAGTTCCCTTTCCATTTTTCTATATTTCGCACTGGCTTTTATTCCTCATAGAGGAAACTTTGTAGTGGTAACCATTTCGAAAAAATTTTCATTTATTTAATTAAACGTTTCTCAATTTGAAAATATCTATTACAATGTTTTAAGCAAGTATCCGGATGTGTGTGTGTTTTTTCAAAAATATTATTGTGGGATTGTGAACCTAATCTGTAGTTTTCTGAAAGTGACCTGCGTGACTATTTTCTTTGAAGAAATTTTATGTCTGTTTTAGATGAAGACACGTTGAAAGTTATTGGTTAAAAGGACTAGGGATTTTCTGAAGGTAACCTGTGTGACTATTTTTAATTTAAAAATGTTATGGCTGTTTTACCTGAAGACACTTTGGAATTGTTTCACTTAGAGATCTAGGTGTTGTTTTTGTGAATTGTTGAGTATTATTGTGGGATTGGAAACATAATCTAGAGTTTTTTGAAAGTGACTTGTGTAACTATTTTCATTTAAAAAATTGTATGTCTGTTTTAGATGGAGACACTTTGGAAATTTTTGGTTTTAAAAACTACGGGTAGATCTTAGGGGTTGTTTATTATTACTGTTGGGTCAAAACATAACATGGAGTTTTCTGAAAGTGACGTGTGCTACTATTTTTATTTTTTGAAAATATAGTTGTTTTAGATGAAGACACTTATGAAATCTGTCGTTAAAAGAACTAGGGTTGGATTCTAGTGCTGTTTGAACATTATTGTGGGGCTAGGAACATAATCTGGAGTTTTTGGAAGTAAACTGTTGGGTTATTTTCATTTTAAAAATTTGATAGCTGCTTTAGATGAAGACACTTTGAAAATTTTCTGTTGAAAGAACTAGGAGTAGATTGTACGGGTGTTGAATATTATTGCTTGGTTGGGAATATAATCTTGAGTTTTTAGAAAGTGACCTGTGTGACAATTTTTAATTTAGAAATTTTATGGCTTTTTTACATGGAGGCATTCTGGAATTGTTTTGTTAAAAGTTATAGGGGTGGCTATTGAGAGCATTTGAATATCATCATTCTAATTGTTTGAACAATTACAGAATGTCCGAAAGAAGAAATGTTATTGTTAACGTTGATTATCAGTATCATCAATCGCGGAAAATAGTGCCGTCTCATGAATTGCAGGAAAAGCGCACATTTTTAAACAGACAATAATTGTTTACACAAATCAAAATTACTTGAATAGTAGTTATAAGCATTTCCCTACCGAATAAGAATAATTTACGCCAAAAATGTGCAAAAAAATTGTGTGAAGTTTTTATGTTTTGCTAACACTTTCTAAGTAAAAAATTAATAACAATCAATCGTGAATGTTACTAGTGGAAAAATAATGCAACGCTTTTTGAGTAATATAACTGTAGTTTCATTGATGCACCATGAAAGTGCATACTTTTAACGTTAATCTAAGAATTATTGTTCTACGGTAAACATGAATGTCTTCTAAAGATAAAAAGGCGTGACTCTACAATTTAGTCGACATTATTTTAGCGTTAAAGTAGATTGTTAAAGAGTGAAACGATTCTGCTTTTGAAGTATCCCACTTTAACGATTAAAGGACCGATTTTATCATTTAGAGGAAAGCTCTATGAGTGTAGGGAAAGCTGGTAGTTTGAGTTTTGTGGCAACAAGATGGTAGGCAGCCAGTCCGAGTATTGAATTTGTTATAAACAAATAAGTCAATTAAAATGGTTTCGTGGAAATTGGCAGCGAATAGTCACTTGATTCGCACTAAATTTGAACAATTTATGGATAAAAATAGATTTTTAGTTGAATTGATAAATGTTCATGAACAATTTCTAATTTTATAAGCAACTTTTATAAACAGTTATTTCTATCAGGTATCTCTGATGGGATAAATGAAGTTTTTACTGCGAAATCGATCATGTATTACCTGGAAATGGAACCTTAGTATCATATTTGGTCCTCCAATGAAAGTGGATAATTTTTTAAGCAATCTTAATCAACAAATGACTATTTGGCTATTTTTGGACTTGAAAAATTGGTTCTTTCAACGCAATCAACTGTAAATAACTAACTTATAAATTTTGAAGGACATTTTAATGAGAATGAATAATTTTTATTCTAAATAACCATTGTTTAAACCAATTTTTATTCCGTTATATATTTATAAATGAAATTCCACTTTTTTCACGGACTAAATGGCCAGCTATTTAGCAGTGACTCTTTGTGATGAATTTCTAACATTTGATGATTGTTTTAAAAAACCTAATTAAAAAATGCATCAATTGGCTACTTTTCAGCATCTAAACTTTGTTCTTTTAGCGTAATCAACTGTTATTAACAAATTTTAAAACTTTTCTTAGATACTTCGACGACGATCCACTATTTTTATTGTTATTAATAATAAAATGGTAGAAAATAAAATGGTGGATCGCTTTCAAAGTATCTAAAAAAATTTTGGAAAATTTTCATCAACACTTGATTACTCTGAAACAACAAAGTTTAAATGCTTAAAAACAGAGAAATAATGCATTTGTTAATCAAGTTTGTTTAAACAGTTATCAAATGCTAGCAATTTATAGCAAGAAGTCATCGCTGAATAACTTGCTGTTAAGTCCGTGAAAAAAGTAGAATTCTATTTATAAATACATAACATGATAAAAATTTCTTTAAACAATTGTTGTTCACAATAAATATGATGCATTGTCATCAATATGTCCTTAAAAATTTTAAAGTTAGTTATCTACATTGTATTGCGTCGAAAGAACCAAGTTTGTACGTTCAAAAATAGCCAAATAGTGCATTTGTTAATTAGTATTGATTGAGCGATTATACATTCATATTGAATGACCAAATATGATACTTAGGTTTCCTTTCCAAATAATAGGTGATCAATTGTGTAGAAAAATTCATTTATTACACCAAAAATACAAGATATGGATAATTTCTTATAAAAGTTGCTTATTAAATAAGAAATTATTTAGGAACTTTCATCAATTCAACTAAGAAACTTTCTTTCTCCATAAATTGTTCAAATTTAGTGTGAATCAAGTGACGAATCGCTACCAATCCCAGGAAACCATTTTCATTCACTTATTCGTTTATAACAAATTGAATAAATTTTTGAACATTTGCGTTGGGATTTGACATCTTTTTTGGATAGTTGCTTCATGTTCCCTAGGTATTTTTGAATGAATCTAAGTATTTGTTGAAAACCGGTACTCTTCAAAAGTCAAATTTTTTCTTTCATTTTTGTTATTCAATAATTTTTTTTTAATCTCATAAATCCGATATGTAGTTCGTTGCATAATTTTATAAGGTTTCATTGGAAAAAACGTTCAATTACGACAATAATTGTCTTCTGAAAATCAATTTTTCCACGGACGTTTTTTTTCCCCCACTGTGCGGCGGTACACGTACACGGATACACGGAGCTTTGTTGCTCTACAGTTTCAAAACAATAGAACGCACAATATTCTTGTATTTGAATTTTGGTTTCATTTTTTTGTTTTCTATCAACCATTACCGGTTGACACACCGGTGGGGCACCGTGTATAAAAAGAATATTAAATAATTCCAAAACCATTTTTAATTTTTCTTTTATGACATTCAAACTTTCAAACATTCAAACATCAAACTTTTTAGATCATGATTTTTTGTTTTTATCTCAGTATCTAATAAAAATTTTTGAAAAAGTTTTAAACAAAAGTTATAGATCTACTCAGAATATACCTTTTATATATTATAAGGTTTTTTCTCAAAAAAAAAAACAATATTTCTGGAGAAAAGGAGGGAAATGTTGGTACAAAGTGTAGAATTGTTCGGTATAGAACTTGTGGCACTCCTGTGAATAGTCACCGAATTAATGTAAGTCACATCCCTAAACCCTTTCAACGTCTCGTGTAGGGGTGGGGGACCCCTTGTGACTGGTCACAGAATGAATGTAGGTCACATCCGTACCCCTTTCCAACGTCTCGTTTGGGGAGTCTCGTTAAGTCCATTTTCTCAGAAACATTTAGTCGGAGGTTTTAACGTATGTGCCATAAAATATGTATTTTTGAAAAATCCACAAATTTTATTCAAAACGTTTTTGTAAATTTTTATTATTTACTAAGAGAAAAACAGAAAACCATGATTTTCATAGGTTTTCTATAGTTTTCGCCATGAAAATGAAATTTTCGTCCATTTTCACTATCATTTTCGTAATCAGCGCATCAAATTACATAAGTATACTGATTTTCAAATTAGTCGGAGGTATGCTCTTTTCGGAAGTATATCCGAAATATTCATGTCTTAAATATCTTCTCATTCAATAATTTTGATGCATCTCTGTTATTTATTTTTTGAATTCCTTTCGGCGAAAATTTTAACGAATTTTTCAATGGAAATGAGTTACAATTTTCAACTTAATAATATTGGGAACAATTTAGATTTACTTTTCTTGAAGAATTATAATAATGAAGGGCTCATTCTTCACGGTGAGCTTGGATTGAATTAAACCCAAAAGGCCTTGCCCCTCTCGTTTTTCTTCTGAAATCATTTCAGTGATGCCTCACGATTATTTTGAGACCAAATAGAAAGAAATCGCTATAGGGATTGTCGAATAAACTTAGTTTTTCATTTTTGTATTCAGGTTATCATGTATATTTTCTCGATAATAACTCCAAAATTGTCCTTTTGTTGCTCAAGCTCTGTAGTTTGGCGTCAAAAAAAAGTATTTGAACGTTAAACATCTATTGACAACCGGGACCCATTAAAATTTTGGGGAAAGTGTGAAAAATTGCAGTTTTTATCACTTTTTAAAATATTCCTTCATTTCAAAGCATGGTACGTCAAATTTGTCAGTCAAAAAATTGAAGTATGTACATTGAATTCTTCGTAAAATTGAAAAAGAAGAATGATTTATCTCATATAGTTTAGGAGATACAGCCTTCAAAAGTTATTTTTATCTAAAAAATTTGTCAAAAAAAGAAATTAGTTTTAGTTTTTGCGAAATGGCATATTTCCTGTGCACTGTAGACAAAAATAGTCAAAATATGAGTATGAGTTAAAAGTATGAGTAGCATGAGAGAAAAGTATGAGTTTTCGGAAATTGCGATTTGCAAATTTAGATAGAGCTGTGTATGTCTGGTTTTACGAAATGAGAATTTGGGGTTTGCCTATCAGTGGGCCGATTGTAAAAGGTACTGTAATATTTATTTCTAAAACAAATTATGATATTATTGAAGAGTGTGTCATATTTCTCTACAGTACATAGCACATGTAAAATTGTGCATACATTGTAAAATGGATTAAACGTCGAACCACGGACATAACCTTAAACTATATGATCATTTTTAAATTTGTGAATAACTGAATTGTGTGAATAATTGTGTGATTCTCACAACTTTTGAATAGAATAGATGGAAAATAATTTATTCTCACAATATTTATTTAATATTTCGTGGTAAACACAAGTTGATCTCACAATATTTATTTGATATTTCGTATTAAACACAAGTTGATCTTAATGACAATGAACTCGCTATGTCAACCAATCTTCTTGATTTGTAATTAATTTTGCTTCATAAAAAATACCATAAAACGTTTTTTTATGAGATTCTAGTGAATGTTAATAAAAATAAATTCGTAAAAGTATAAACAAATTTTAGAATAAAAAGTAGTTTTGTAAATAGAATCGAAAAACCCCAGTGTTCCAGCAAGCAGTATTGTTCGTTCTTGAAAATTAGTCAATTTCTTATCTTTTTATTTTCTAGAATCTTTTGTGTTTTCTAACTCACAAATTTGTTCGAAACTCATGAGATGAAATATTTAGTCCAGAATCAATACTTTTCTCTACAAAATAAATAGATCGTTTATTATACTTACATTTTCTCATAAGTAAATATGTTTAGGAAAATTTTTCCATACTTATAAATTTTGATAAAATGACTTTAGAAAATGTAGCGCCTAATTGCAAAAAAAAATGTAGAACAATTTTGAAGATTTTGCGAGAAACATTGTTCGAAACTTTTTTGACATTTTCAATCATTTGGAATGCAGAAGAAGCGGTCGATTTACATAGAGAAATGAAGATTAAAGAAAAATTCGTTGCCAGTGAGGGCTGGCTGAGAAATTGGAAGGCTCGCTACAACATTCGACAAATCCAAATAACTGGGGAAAAATGTCTGCAGATCCTTAGGCAGCCGAAGATTTTAAGGAAAGATTCCCAGGCATTATGGAAGAGAAAAATGTCACTCTCCTTCAAATATTTAATTTTGATGAATTTGGAATTTTCTTCAGAATGCTTCCTTCAAAAACATTAGCCGAATTATCAGAACGAGAGGCACCTAGATTTAAGGGAAGCAAGGACCGTTATACTGTTGGAGTGTGCGCCAATGTAGATGGATCGTGTAAATAACCGTTAATTTTAATAGGAAAATCGAAAAACCCTAGAGCACTAAAGAATCTACCACACAAAACTCTTCCAGTTTATTATACCCATCAACAAAGCACTTAGATGAATTCGGAAATTTTCAAAACATGGTTTCAAGAAAAATTCGTACCAACTGTAAGAGACTTGTTAGATAAGAGAGGCTTGCCTCACAGAGCATTGCTACTGCTTGACAATGCGCCTTGCCATCCGCACAACGAAACTTTAAAGGTAGGCGGCATTGACGTGATCTCCCTTCCTGCGAATACGACCAGTATTCTACAGCCTATGGACCAAGGCATCATAGCCACCACAAAAAGAATCTTCAGATTAAAACTGCTTAAAGCGGCATTGTCAAATGAAGAGAAAAAAATCGACGTTATTACTTTTCTGAAGTCGGTAAATGTAAAGAACGTTATCTATTGGATAAGCAAAGCATGGGACGAAGTGAGCAGCCAAACAATATTCAAGTGCTGGAAGCCTTTGTTGGCACGAAAAGTCGTTAACCACCAAGATTTGAATTCTTTCTCGGCTGAAAAGATTAACGATGAAGACGTCACAATCCTACTGAATTCACTCAAAGATTACGAAAAAGTACCTGAAGAAGTCGTGAAAGAATGGACTCACAAGGATGACAGTAAATTCTGTGAGATGCCAACGAACGCTCAGATTATCGAAATGGTTTCTAAAGGAGTTGAAAAGACTACTAATGGTGAGAACTGCTTCCATTTAACTTCTGCATACATATAAAAATACTTTGATTAAAATATGTTTGATTATTCTTTATTCATTATTAATAAATTAATTTGTAGCAGAGGACCCTGATACGGAAAAAGAGAACGCTTTAGTATTGACTGTCAAGCCAGAAGAAGCAGCTTCCGTCGCATCCACATTAATATCGTTCTTTCAAGAGAATGGTGATATCGGAATTAACACGTCAGAATTAACTGTTATTCAAAGGGTCAAAGAAATTATTTTGACAAATCTTGATCTCAACAGAAAAAATCTATAAGCAACTAAGTTGTGATTTAAATTCGTTACGTACTAAGTTTGAAAAATGTTCTTTAGTCATAATATTATGCATTTAATAAGGAAACGAATTGAAGCCAAATGTTACAAAATATTTATGCTTCAAAATCACATATTCTAACAAAGTTGCATTTTAATAACATATGTAAATGCTTTTATATGTATGTCTAATTGTGTATACGAATGTATACAAAACAAATATGTTCAAGAAAAAAAATTAATTTATATGGTTATGCACACATATTTTCGTATAAATTTATTAATAACGAATATTCACAGATTTACTTTAACTCTTTCGATTAATATATCAAATTAATCATTTAATAATAGTTATTTAACATGTTCTTTTTCCTTTAACTTTTTGTTGCAACTCGTAATTTCGATTAAAGTTTAAAGATCAATATCTCATTTTCTTACTAAAAACATTCATAATTCCTCAGTTGATTAGAAATAATAGAAATTAAGTTATTAACGGATATCTTTCTAGAATGCAATGAGAGTTATCGAACATTGAAATTGGATCACATCAATTGCGATTTGCAGAAAATATTGAAGAAAAAAAGGCAATATGTCAAACAAATTTTATCAAATGAATGTATACAATACTATACATAATGGAAGAACCCAAACAATATCTACCGAAATTCATTAGGATTAGCGAAAGGTTTATTTTTTTCCTTTTTTTATAAGTTGTCATTCATTATATTTAAGGTTATGTAGATAACAGGTTGATCTTCCTTAATAACCTTTTAGTTTTTGATTTAAAGCTTATTATATTCATTTTCCTTCATTCAAAGCAAAGGGGAAATAACTTTAATTTATTGAATTAAATACATACATACTCTGAGAAAAAAGAATAAAGATTTTAACCTAGCATGTAAACACAAACACATATACATTCACACATATTTATGGCATTCTTACGCATGCGCGCACCTAATATCGTGCTACTAGAGGGGGCATCCGATAAGTCCGCAATTCCTGGAATTTTCCGCCCCTACAGCCCCGAAGTTGGAAAGTTATCGGAGTTGGACTGTACAAGTATATAAGAGGATTATTTTTTAATTTTTGCTTAAGGTGATTCGTTTCATGAGGCAAAAATAAGTATTTTCAAGACTGAATTGGCACACTAGCCTAAGTTGCACCTTTTTGGTCAACACATTTGTCAGAAAAAAAAGTCGATTCTGATTTAGAGACCCCCCCCCTGAATTTGTTCTTTTTATTTATTTTTCTTTGTCTTATTTTCTCAATGTCCTGAAAATGCATGGATTCAATTTTTGTACGTTGAGAACTATTCCTTTTTACATTACCATCGTTGTATACATAATTTAATATGAATTTTTAAACTCATTTTCAAGGGAAATGATAATTTTATCTTACTTGTTCAATATTTTTCTATAAAAATTTAACATACGATGTGCCAGATAAAAAAAACGATAAGTCAATTGAAAAAAGTTACTTATTGCAGAAAAGTGTGAAAGAAGTAAGACAAAATTATTACTTTTCTTAAAAATAAGTTAAAAAATTGTCATTAAATTATGTACAATAGGGTGGTTCAAAAAAACGAAAGTTCGAATTTCCTTTAGGATAATTGCTCATTTTGTGAGATTCCGAAAAACAGTAAATGCGTATTTTTTTCATTCAAAGAACGTTTAGGGGTTACGTCCACCCCCTCAATTTTCCCATTAAAAATATATGCCCTAAAAACCACCCTTTAAACGAGGATCAAGTATTTTGCGGTATATTCGTCGTAAATATTACTTTTGTGTGTTTTTATCACAAATCATTTTTAATGGTCAAACTGGAAAGTTTCATGTATTTTTCATTAATTATTCATTTTTTAAGAATTTTCATTTGTTTAAACGATTCTTTTTACATTTTATCGCAAACTATCGGTACCCTCACAACAAGATGAACTAATTAGGCAACATGAAAAATCAGAAATGTCGATTTAATTTATTGTTAATTGTTTAAACAACTTTTTATAATTCAAATGTAACTCTGACCAGAGTAACGCATAAAAATGTAGTTTTTTGCGAATTTGGAAACAAACTCTACATAATTCTGGCATGTCTTGTATGTTTATCACTTACCTATAGCTGTTTAAATGATTTTCATTTGTTCAAACAATTTTTTTCAATAATATATGAACAAATTCACACCTTCTCTAAATAAAATGAACTAATTGGTTTAAATTAAGTATCAATACGAGTGACTTACTTTTTTTGTTAATTGTTTAAATAAGCTTTCAATGTTGAAATGTGATTTTTAACTGGAATAATGTAGGAAAGTGTAGTTCTTTGCAAATTTCTAAACAAATTTCATCAGGTCCTTTGGTGTTAACACTTTTCATTACTTATCCATGATTTCTGAAACAATTTTCATTTGTTTGAATGATTTTATTTGACACAACAAAGTTTTCACTCTTTCTGAAAAACATGAACTAATTGGTTAATCGTTTTTGCTGATCTTTGATTGAAAGTAAACAGTTCAAGATATTTTGGGAAAGCATCAATTTTTAATATCTTGTCTAGAAAAGTTGTTTAAAGAAGTGTAAATTCGTTATATTTTGTCGAAAAAATTTGTTTGAGCAAATAGAAATTATTTAAATAATGATGGGTAAGCGGGAAAAATACCATACATATCAGAATTCTATCGATTTTGTTGACAAATTTGCAGAAAACATTTTTCTGCTTTATTTCAGTGAAAAGTTACATTTCAACAATGAAAAGTTGCTTAAACAATTATTAACGAATTGAATCGACTATTCTGATTCTTCACATTGCCTTATTAGTGCATCTTGTTGCAGGGATACCGATAATTTGACATAAAATTTGAAAGAAGAATTGTTTAAACAAATGAAAATTGATTAAAAAATTGATAAATAATAAAAAAATACCAATAGTTCATGTAATTTGCACTCGTTTTCTTGAAATATACACCTTCCAGTCTCATATTCGTAAAAATGGAGGTTTCCCCCATGTATTTTCAATTAAAAAATTGAAGCGGTGGGTGCAACCCCTAAACGTTGTCCGATCGAAAAAATATGCATTTACTTTTTTTAGGAATCTCACAAAATGAGCCATCATCCCAAAGAAAATTCGAACATTCGTTTTTTTTGGACCACCCTAATACACAAAGAGGGGATGAGTCCAGTCTGAAGTTGCGTACCGAGCCTAGGCTCGGCTCCCTCGTTGCGGAGAACCGCCGCTTGGGGAGGGAAGTGATGGAAAATCGCGCGCACGTCAGGCACACACGACGCCTCGTGTCAGGCACGCACGATCACGCGTTATTCCTTGCGCCCCCCCCCCCCTTCTACCTAACCACAACTTTTTACTCATTCAATGCGCGGCTTATTTGGTTGTTAACGTATGCTTCGCTGCAATTCAATGTTTCAGATGGTTTTATAGATGCTGTATGAAAATAATAATGAATAATATCATTATTGATTAAGTTCCTACGTGTTCAAACAATGAATTGTTTAACAAACGTGCCAAGGAGTGGAAAGATTCCTATAAACCTCCATTTGGAAGGCAGGAATTAATTTGCATACTTTGTAATGTTGTAATTAGTCATGCAAGAAATAAGGAATTGAGGCGTCATTTGAGTTCAAAGTCGCATTAAATGAAATATGCAGATTTTCAAAATGAAAGAAGAGAAAAAGATTCATCTCGAGAATTATGGGAAGAAAATAATGGAAGTCCTGAGGTTAGAAGATTTTGCAACAGAACCGAAGATCAAAATAAACTTCATAAAGATCGATGTGAGATGTTTTTGGAAGCTGATATTCCATTAAAAAGGTTAATGATCCTCCCATTAAGAAATTTATTTCGACTTATACAGGTAGAAACGTTCCCGATGAATCGACTTTAAGAAAAAATGTTCTACCTAAATTGTATGATCACACTTTAAATGCAATGCGCGATAAAATTGGAAATAATAATATTTGGGTATCGGTTGATGAAAACACTGATACTTGTGGTAGAAAAGTAGTAAATGTAACTGTTGGTGTTTTAGATGACATTAAATCTAGAGAATGTTACTTATTAACTTCTAGAGAACTTAGTGCAGTGAATAATGTGACTATAGCAGATCTCTTTCACGATGCAATGCAGTTATTATGGACTGATAATATTCAACACGATGGAGTTTTATTTGTCACGGATGCAGCACCTTATATGGTTGGAGCTGCTGGAGAACAAAAAAAATGTTTCCGAAAATGTTGCATATTACGTGTGTTGTACATGGTCTCCATCTTGTTGCTGAAGGCATGTATAGGAAAAGCTCAAAAAGTTTCACGCACAAAACATTTGCTAGCAGACTTACAGTACATACAAACTAATGTTGAATGTTGAGTTGAGTACATTAATAAAATACAAATTCAGGGACTGTCCCTTCAGGAAAGTTTAAGTTATGCTCAAAACACTAAGGATGAGTTATCCAAACAGAGAGGACCAGCGTCAAAAGTAGCCGAAAAAAATCATATGATGTTCTGGCATGAAACAAAGATTCAAAAGTACTCCAACTGATTGCTGAAAATTTTGATGCTTAAAGTATTGAGGGTTGTCCCTACTCTGAAAGTGAAATTTAGAAAATGAAATATACCCCCATCAAATCAGTAGAGGTGGAGCGCAGTTTCTTTCGATATGCTTATATTTTAGCAACAGAAAGAGAGCGTGCATTCCGATAATTTAAGAATGTTTTTCATGGTGTCGGCTAATGCTTTAACCCTCAATAAATTGAATTTCGACAATGGTTGATAAAACATTGTCATCTGACATTCAATTCGAAATGTGTTTTCAGCACTGTTTTATTTTATTTGCATTGATAATGACAACGTATCATTTTTCGCTCTATTTTCTTCTCCTTCTACTCAGTGATGTCCGCCAATCACAGTCAGTGACATTCAAATGCTCGCTCGATGCGCAACTTCAAACTGGGCTCGTCCGCTCTCTGCTAATATACAATGACGGTCAAGTAAAAAGGGATAATTCTATATGTGTCAACATTTGGTACATGTATTTTCCAGACATTAGGAAAATAAAAACAAAGAAAATCAGTGAAACGACAAAAGTCAAATAGGCGACCTCTAAATCATATCCGATTTTTTTTGCTTTGGTGTAGCGGCGGATTTACATTGAGTGCCGTCCTGGGCAAAAGAAATTGCTGCTCCCATACTGAGCGAAAATATCAGCTATCTTTAATATGAATTTGGAAATTACATTGACTGAGAAGTAATTACTGATTTTTAGTAGTGTACTCAATAATACATCAGTTAGAACAATTAAAAAGAAATAAACTCTTACTGAGTTTATTTCTTTCAGTGTAGGCAACACTCTCTAAACAGCACAATATCTTCAAATCTCGCAAACTACAATATAACCTCAATATGTACTCATTGATTTGAAAAAAGTACTCAGACACATTTAAAAAACTTAAAAGTAAGAATATACAAGTCAAATTGGAACTCTGTTGAGATTTTCCCTCAGTGGTGGAAAAGCGATTTTCATCTGGTGTTTTGTAGAAAAATGTGTTGACAGTATTTTTTAATTTTCCGCGAAATTCCCGAGAAGTAAACAAATATGGGCGGATGTAGTTGATAAGTTGATAAACAGATGGCAGCAAGTTGATCAGCTCTTCCAATCGAAAATCGCGCACTAATTTAAAAATAGTTCAATTGATGCCTGAACCCGTGCTGATTTGGTGACTAAGGCTAGCTAAAGTTATACAAAAGTTAGACTAGCGTGCGTATTCAGTTTTGAAAATATTTTTTCTTCAACACATGCGTGAAAACCGCGGGTTTTCGAGCGTGTGAAGCGAGCTACAAGTTCCTGTTTGTTGACCAGGGAAAATAACTGGGAAAAAAACTCGACAACAGGGGAAAAAACTCATAACAGGAGAAAAAACTCTAAACGTGCTGCTCTCTAGCGGAGAATTTCAGCAGCAGTCATAGCCTTCTAGTATCGCTTCACAAAACTCGAAAAACCGCGTATTTTGAACATATTTTGAAGAAAATATCGTGTGCGCTAAAGGAGGGAGGCATTTTTTGTCTTGCGCGATGTTTGCAGAACGAGTCGTAGGGTGCGAAAATTGAAGAAAAACTTTTTATAGCTGTATTAATGAGGAGATACTATAAAATTATTTTTTTCTTGAAGTGTATCATAAATGACTATTTTCGATCATTTTCATATAAAGATTCACCAAATAACGTGATATTGTACAGAAAAAATTATTCTCATCAAAATGATAGAGTCCACTCATTTAAATGCCTCTCAATTAGTGTTAATATCGAAAATCTGTAAAATCAACTGTAAGAGCGAAAAATCCAATATTTTCTTCGCGACAGATTTCGAAAACCTTTTTTTGATACTAGAAGGAAAAATGGACTTAATTAGTAACAAATGTCATTTTAAGCGAAAATTTCAAAAAAAGTTTCATTAAAAATTTTTTTTTGAAGAATTTATGAGGCATAACGGAGCTGTTGGGATCAATTGGGACTCCAACATTTAAATTCGTTAATTTCAATGAAACCGAGCTAAGCGGTACAGCCATAAGTGAACTGGTGCAATTCGTGTTTTAGAGACTCAAAAAGTGTCGAAAATAGAAAAAGTGCAATAACTTGCAAAAAAATTTCTTCGAGTGGAATTTTTATCAATTTATATTTTTTCTACCAAAAAAACACGTAGCCAAAGTTTGAAAAAAATCGATAATCTAAGGGTCTGGTTTGTGTAAGCCTGGCGTGGAATACACCTGGTATTTAATTTGAACATTTTGAAAGCATTTTTAATATGAAAGCTTTTGAATTTATGGACAATTTTCTAATTTGAAAGCTTCTAAACTTGTCAAACCTATCCGCCATGATTTTGGGAATTAAATTTAATTCAATCTTCTTTAAGTACATTTTTCTCTCGAAAAGCTACTCTCTTTATGTGATTAAAAATTGTATTTGGTGAATTTTCTCAAAAATTTCAAAGAGGGTCTTAGAAGTTTGGACACCCTAATGCGTCTCTTCATGTTCCAAAGCATATAACTTATATTACTCTGGTCAGAACATCGTCAGTCGATAGCTTTCACCTAAATTACGATCAAACTTCAACATATTACGTGATAAACGAGCTCGATCCTCGGTTTCTTCGGACCTATAAGGTACGGGTGTGACGTAAAATAATAAATAAATATAAAGAAAATTAAAAAATAGTATGTATGAATTCAAGAAGTCTCTAAATATTCAAAAAATAATCATTTTCAAAAACTAGTTTGAAGTAGTCTATAATTATGGATAAATAATGATAATTTTCATTTTTCAGGTGTTTGTGCTCCCTCGGGACCAGCTAACGAGACTGGAAGTTGGAGAACAATCATACGTGAAAATTACATATTTTTGGATGCACAATTGCCAGTTTGTGGTGAAAATTCTGACTCAAAAGCGTGCCAAAACTGCAGTTGAAGAATATTAATGGCACCGAGTATTTTTACAATCGTAATAGTCCAGGCATCATGTCGCAAAAAGCTTAAAATTCCAAAAAAAATTTCGGGAGTAAAATTTTTGATGAAAACGCTTTGTTGAAAGGTCCTTATATGTTATCTAAACTTCCGGCTTAGTTAGTTGACAAACCCGGTTTTTTTTTTCAAAGTTCCGAAGTCACGACTGCGTGGACGGATCATTTCTATTGCATAGTAGAGCAAAATGATAAAACTGAAGACTCCAACATTTTTGTGAAACGAAAGATGAAAAATATCCTTACCTGAAACTTGAGATATGAATTTTCTAGATTTTTGTGCCAAATAATTATAAAAAGAGTTTCATTTTCTTATCTGCCAGGGAAAGCAGTCGTTTTCAACCCCTAAATCTCAAAAATCGATCAACAATTCTAAAATGTTCCAAGTCTCTTACCGGAAATCTCAGGCACGAATTTTGTACATTTTAAAGATATGTAATTTAATAAAAAAAGCTTCATTTTCCCAGCTGCCAGGGGATGCAGTCGTTTTGAATCCCAGAGTTTACAAAAGTTCTAAAATGTGCTCCAAATTTCTTACCTAAAATCTCAGACATGAATTTTGTAGATTTTGACGATAATTTACTGAAAAAATCTTGATTCTCCTAGCTGCCTGGGAAAGCATTCGTTTTCAACCCCTAAGTATCAAAATTCGATAAAAAATTCTAAAATGTTTTCAAGGTTCTTTACTTAAAATCTGAGGCACGCACTGTAAAAACGGAATTATTTCCGGGCTAATTTCAGGTATCAAAATAAGGCTCAGAAGAAAACAGTCTCGAGTGATACTAAAATGAGACCACTGATGGGATCCCAGAGTCATTTGCTTTACTTTTGAAATAACAGAATGAAGTTATCCTATTCCAAAACAAGACGCGTAAAAATGATACCATAAAAAAAGATCTCTAGTTTTTACAGGGCAAATCTTGTAGATTTTGATGGCAAATAATTGCAAAAAAATTTCATCCCCTTAGCTGCGGGGGAAGGCAATCATTTTCAACATCTAAGTCTCCAAAATCGACAATGAAAATTCTAAAATTTGCTTAAGTTTATTTCCTAAAATCTAAGGCATGAATTTCCTGGGTATTCATGGCAAATAATTATGAAAATTTGTATTACCCTGGCCTAGATTTTAGGTAAGTTTGGAACACATTTTATAATTTTCGTATCGATTGTTGATACTAAGCGGTTGAAAACGACTGCTTTCCCTGGCAGCTAGGGGAATGAAATTTTTTTTACAATTATCTAGCATCAATATCTACAAAATTCATGCTTTAGATTTTACGTAAGGACATTTTTTATTTTTTATTCCACATAAAAGTTGCAATTTTCAGTTTCATGCAGAATGGTCAACAGGGAAAACCAGCTGTAAATTCGATCTCGGGTGTTTCCACTTTGTTTGTATTTATAATTGTATGGTGGTCATTTTTAATGAGCACTTTGCTTCCTCATTATGACTAATTAGCGAATATATTTGCTTCTTCATCGAGGAAGCAAAATCACAAAAAATACAAGTAGGTCAATCAATTCGTTTCAAATCAAGGAGTCTTTCCTGTTTTTGCATTAACTTTGAACTATGTTGATCAAAAAAGTTATACTGCAAAAAACAGATTTCTCAAATATTAAAAATGACAAAAATGACCATAATATCTTTACTCTTCAGTGAAATGCATTAATATTACAGGTCAATCGATTCGCCTCGAATCAAGGAGTCTTTTCTATTCTTGCATCAACTTTAAGTTATGTTAATAAGGAAAGTTTCACTATAAAACTGATTTTTAAAATATTATAAATGATCATAGATTCCTTAATCTTCAATGAAATGTGTTAATAATATAGGTTAATCGATTCGTCTCAAGACAAGGTACTTTTTATATTCTTGCATCAACTTTATTTCTCTTAATGGACATCTTGCTCTACTATGCAATGGGAATGGTCCGTTCACACAAACTTGACTTTTGAAACTTTAAAAAAAAACCGGACTTGGTAATTAATCTAGCCAAGAGATTTTAAACAGTGAAAAGGGATCATTTAGCGAAGCGTTCCCATAAAAAATTTCGCGGATAAATTTCCGAAAACGTCAGACCTTCAATTGATTCGAAACAATCTATATTTATGTATTTTAACACACTGATTACGAATATGATAGTCAAGAATTGGCACAAATTTAATCTTCATGACAAAAACCATGAAAAACCGATGAAAAGCATGGCTTTCCGTGTTTATTTCAGTATATACATTCAGACCCCGATATAAGCCCAGTTTCGGGAGTTTCTTCGTACTGGCCTTGGGCCAAAACCGAATCCTTCGAAACGTCAACAGTCAGGGACGTGTGAACCATTTCCTAATATGACGCCATCTCCGAACGTGAGTTCGAACTTGAGTACACTCGCATTGCGCTTTTATCTATACGCTGCTGGCATTTCACGCTTGGTCGAACACCGTCTCTCGCCCCGACCGCTGAGAAACTGCGGGGGCCAGCAGTCAGCCAGCAGTTCTAGGAAGGCGTAAACCGGACGGGCTTTTATGGGGGTTCGAGTGTACAAAAATTTTTGTGGAACGCTTCGAACAGAAGTTGTAAATCTTATGAAAGCACACATTTTTGATCTCATACATTTTTAGCCTGAGCGTGATAGTTTTCGAGATATTCGAAGCTGAAGATGGACAATCAGAAAGATTGAGGATATGACCTTCATATGTTCTATGACCTGTCACAGGGGTGCCTTTCTGGCCGCCACGAGACATTGGACAGGGGTAGCGGTGTGACCTGAACTATTTCTGTGACCAGTCACAGGGGTGCTTTTCCGCCCCCTGTTGCACGAGACATTGGACAGGGGTAGCGGTGTGAGCTAAAATATTCCTGTGAGAAGTAACAGAGGTGATTTCCCGCCCCCTCCCCCATCAGATGTTGGAAAGGGGTAGACCTGTGACTTACATTTTTTCTGTGACCAGTCACAGGGGTTCCCCTCCGCCCCCACGAGATTGGAAAGGGTTGGAAAAGGGTAGACCTGTGACCTACATTTTTTTCTGTGACCAGTCACAGGGGTTCCCCTCCGCCCCCACGAGACGTTGGAAAGGGGCAGGGATGTGACCTACATCATTAATGTGACCAGTCACAGGGGTTCCCTCCCGCTCCCACGAGACATTGGAAAGGGTCAGGGATGTGACCTACATCATTGCTGTGGCCAGTCACAGGGGTGCCTTTCCGGCCGCTACGAGACATTGAACAGGGGTAGTGGTGCGACCTAAACTATTTGCGTGACCAGTCACAGGGGTGCCTTTCCGACACCCACAAGACATTGGGAAGGGGTAGCAGCAAAATTTTTTTTCGATCTTGTGGAATTAAACTCAAACTAACAATATTATACTTTTGAACCTATGGGGTGAGAAGAAAAAGCAACAAGAATAAGAAAAAAAACAGATGTTGAAAAAACAAGATAAAACCGGCAAATGAAATAACAAAGAAAAACGGACAAAAAATTGCCCTTGCTTACTGTAGAATGGCCTCGAAAATGCTCGAGATTAATGAAGACGAACCCGAAAGCGCGAACGCTGAAGAAAGACCCAACCTCTATTGTACCCCATCTTGCGACAACTCCTAAACTTTCTCCATCTTTTTTTGGGAAACTATCACCTTCACAGTAAAAATTGATACAAAATAAGATGTGAATTTCGATGAGATCTACAACTTTTGTGTGGAAGATTTTTCAAAATTCCCAATATTTGCGGAAACAAACGGAAAAAACCATAATTTCATGAGTTTTCAAAATGTTGTTTGTTATAGAAATCAGATTTGCGCAATTTCACACTATCACATTCGTAATCAGCGCGTCAAAATACGTAAGTGTACATCGTTTCAAAAAAACTGGAGGTCTGACGTTTTCGGAACTACACTAGAGGTGTGCAGTCAGTCGGATCGAATATTCGACAACCGATCGGCCATAGGGTACTTCAGGTCAAATCGCTTTCGAATATTCGAATCCGATCCGAATCGGTTTTTAAATCCGACATTCGATTTGCGTTAGTTCAGATGGATTTTATTTCATAACCAATAGAACAATTTCGATTTTGAGAAATATTCTACTTATAAAGTAACTAAATTAGCTTTGATTTTTTTTAAATGAAACTCAATTTTCAAAAAATCCAATGTTCCAAGCGTGCCCAAATAAGTTCCAATTTACATCGGGAATTCGATCGGACTGGGTGCACACCTCTAATTTTAACCAATTTTTCCAACAAAATAGAAAAAGTCGATAAAAATACACTAAAGTAGCATTTAGTTTAGGAAGCTTCAACATTTTATTTTTAAAAAGTTTCTTTCCAGTTCATAAACAATGCTTAAATAAATGCTATTTGAGTTGATTTTTATCGACTCCTTGAATTTTTTTGAAAAAATTGGTTAAAATACACAAGGTAAACATCTGTTAAGGGTATAATTTTATAGATTTCAAGAAGTGGAACAGTTTTGAACTATGAAGTACTATTCATATTAATGGTTAAAAATAATGTTTCTTCAATTTATAAATAAAAACTAATTTTTCTTTACTTTGAAGATCAGGAACCTTAATAATCTCATGGAACATGTTCTTCACGTTGTTACTGAACTAAAAACGTACGTTTTTAAAAATAAAATTTTGAAGTGTGTTAAACTACATGCTATTTTAGTCCATTTTTATCGACTTTTTTCTATTTTTTTTTTTTTTTTTTTTTTGAAAAATTTGTTAAATTACAATAAATAAACATCTAGTAAAGGTATAATTACAGGAATTCAGGAAGGATTTTAGGAAGAGGAACAATTTACTATGAAGTACTATTCATATTTTGCGTCGTTTTGAAAAAAAAGAGATTTTTAATGGTTAAAAATTATGTTTCTTCAATTTATAAATAAAAATCAATTTTTCTTCACTTTGAAGATCAGGAACCTTGATAAACTCATGGAACGTGTTTTTTACATTGCTACTGAACTAAAAACAAACGTTCTTAAAAGTAAAATGTTGAAGTGTGTTAAACTACATGCCATATTACTCGATTTTTATCGACTTTTTTCTCTTTTTTTCTTTGCAAAATTTGTTAAAATACACAAAATAAACATCTAGTAACGGTATAATTTTATGGATTTCAGGAAGAAGAACGATTTTGAACTATGAACTGATGTTCATATTTTGCGTTGCTTTGAGAAAAAAGAGATTTTTAATCGTTAAAAATGAAAAAATCGTTTTTCTCAAAAACGCGTAATACGATTTTCTTCTTTCTTGGATTAAAATAATTGGAGAGTATCCCCGGAACACTTACAAAAGAGAAACTGGATGTGCAAGCACTTTTGGATTGAACTTAACCAAGGCTAGCCGTGTTATTAAAAAAAAATATGAATTTTTTTAAAATTGTTTTAATGTTTTTTTTTTTGTATATGCGAAAAAACCCTTTTTTGGATTTGATTAATTGGCAAATTTTTTGAAAAAATTGATAGTGTAGTGCTTGAAATTTCTTTAGCTGGAATCAGAAAAACATACAACTATTTTGTTATTATACAAATAAATTTGTTTCATGATCTGCGGGGTGTGCGAATTCCTCAAAAGAGGCAAAAATCTTGATTTTGACATAACGAAAAATTTTTTTTCCGTAATATTCAAATAATTGCATTTTTCTTCGGTTTGATCTAAAGAAATTTTAAGCCCGACATTTTCAAGCTTTTTTTATATGTGCAATTACCCACATCCAGAAAACGTGTTTTTCGCGTATCTTCATATAATTTCTAACTTGAGCACAGTTTTTTTTGAATTTCTATTTTTATATTATTTTTTAGTTACAAAAACTCTACTTCCAAAAAGTTCAGCATAATTTTTTGTCCCATAGACAAATGGTCAAACATTGAAACTTTCATCCCGATGCGCGAGGGTCAAATACTAACCGATTTCAAAATTTATTTTTGACCTCGATTTCTCTTCCTCCAAGGCAACTTTTCAACACAATTCTGTTTCTAGTTTCGGAAATTCAGGTTTTTCGGCCCACCCTGTTCGACAGACTTCAGACCTCCTGTTGCATTATATTTAGTGTCCGCAATACGTATCCCCATGAAATCCCCTGAAATCCCAGGAAAACTTTTGATTTCTTCAGAAATTGCTTTAAATCTTTAGAATCCTGGGAAATCCCTTAAAAATTTTAGAATTCTTTAGACATTTTTTTTAAAAACCTCGAAATCCCGGGAAATCCTTGACAATTTTTGGAATTCTTTAGATATCTTTTAAAAATATTTTTAATTTCATGGCAATTCTTTGATATCTCGGGAAATCTCGTAAAAATCTTCAAAATCTTTTGAATTCTTCAAAAATCCCTTCAAAACTTTTAAAATCCCGATAAATTAAGCGAGATTCCTCTAAATTTTTTGAAATCCTTAGATTTCTGTACGAATCCTTTTAAAAAAGACTTAAAGTTCGAAGGAGATCCTTTTGAATCTCTAGAAATTTTTCAAAGACACGTGAAATTAAATGAAAATCGTTGAGATCTCTAATACTTCCGGAAAATCCTTCGAAATCTTTTGGATTTCTGGAAAATCCCTTAAAGTCTTCAGACTTTCTGAGGAATCTTTTAAAAAGAACTCCCATAGTCATTCTTTTGAGTCCCTTGAAATATCTTTAAATCACATGGGATACCGTAAAATTCGTTAAAATCTTTTCAAATCTCGGTGAATCTTTTGAAATCCTGTAGAATTCCTTGAAATCTTCAGAATTCTTTTTAAATTCTTCTAAACCTTTGAAATGCCATTTCGATTCCTTGAAATCTTTTGAAAATGCGTTAAATTCCATGGAATTCATTTAAATCTTTTGTATATCCTGAAAACTCCTTTGAAATCTTTTATAATCCTGGGAAATAATTTGAAATATTTTGAAATCCTGGAAAATTATATGAAATATGTACGTTAAAATCTTTTATATATTCCCTTTCAACTTCTTGGAGGTCTTTTTAAATCCCGGAAAATCTCTTGAAATCTTCAAATTTCCTTGAAATTGTTTTAAATTCCATGAAATCCATTGAAATCTTTTATAAAACAAAAAAATTCTGTATAATATTTTGAATTCCTGGGAAATCCCTTGAAATCTTCATCATGTCGAGGAGAAATTTTATGAAATTACTTGAAGTCGTTTGAAATTCCCTCAAATCTTCTATAGTCGTGAAAAAGTTCTTAAAATCTTCAAAATTCCTTGAAATTGTCTGAACTTCAATGAAACCCTTTAAAATTTTCTATAAATCCGAAAAATACTTTTAAATCTTTTGAAGTCCCAAAAAATTACATGAAATCAGCATAAATTTTTTATGTTATCTCTTTTAACTTCTTTTAAATCTTTTGAAATCCCGCAAAATCTCTTAAAATCTTCAGTATTCCTTAGAAATTCCATAAAATCCTTTGAAATTTTTTATGAATCCGGAAATCCTTTGAAAACTTCTGAAGTTCCAGAAAATTACATGAAATCAATTAAAATATGTTATATGTATATAATGCCTTTTAAATTCTTTTAAATCCTTTTGAATGCCGGAAAATCTCTTAAAATCTTCAGTACTCCGAGAAATTCCATGAAATTACTTGAAATAGTTTGAAATTCCCCGAAATCTTCTATAGTCCTAGAAAATCCTTTGAAATATTTTGAAATCCCGGAAAATTCCTTTAAAGATTCTGAAATCTTTTATATAGTCCCTTGAAGTCCTTTAAAATGTTGCGAAATCCTGAAAATTATCTTGAAATTTTCAAAATTTCTTAGAAATCCCATGAAACTCCTTGAAATGTATTGAAGTACCTTAAATATTTATTGAAATCTTTAAAAATCCCGTTGTATTTGTACTGTTTCGAAATTACTTTGAAATTTGAAGAAATCCTTTGAAATCTACAGATCTACAGATCTGAAAAATCTGTGAAATTTTCAGTGTTAAAAACTTTTAAATGTACTGTTTGGAATGCTCACCTCCGGAATTTTTAAATAATGTTGGTCTTAAATTAGAACATTTGAAATTTCGAAAATCTCAGTAAAAGACTCTAAATTTTGAATACTTTATGCTGAAATCGTTTTAATTTTAAGTTTCTCACACTTTAAATTAATTCTTCAACTTAACATTAATGAATTGTTTCAATTAAGCTTACAAGTTCAAAAAATGTTAATCAGATACACATTTTTAACATTTTAAGCTTATACATGAGATCGTTCAATTTTTTGGGCATGAAATTCTTGTATTTTTAAAATTAGAACTCTCAAAATTTGAGAAAAACTCTTCTACATAGTTACTTCTCAAGAGAACCAAAGCCTAAATGAAGAATATCAAATTTCAATATAAAAATAATAAAATTATGAGACTTAGGATATCTTCATATTTTTAATAATATTTATTATTTTAGCTCAACTTTGGGTTCGGCTACTAATCAAGTATACCAAGCACTTGCACAGTTGTTAAAACTTTGCGACGATGTGCTGCTACATGGAAACCAATCTTCTGCGCTGGATACTGGAAATGTGAACCACGTTATTGGATTAGTTGAGGATGCTGTTAAAAACTTGGTCACCCTCGCACAAGAGAAAATTTCCAATAGACAAAAACCTCCCCCGGTGGCTGTGAGCAATAATAGGTATATTATATAAACTACTATTTCTTATTTGACTCTCCTCCATTTGATTTTTTTTTCACGAAAAAATAATCTGTTTTTCTTAAACACGTAAACATACATGTATTGAGAAGTTCACTTCTCTTCAAATTGTTCTTTTTTTACTCTTCCTAGTTAAATTCAAAGTCTTTCCAAACAAAGTTATTCTTACTGATTGTGAGAAATTGTTAATGATTAATTTACCCAATCTGTTTCAGAACATCGGGTTACAGCTCTGAGTTGACAGCGCAAAGGAATTCTCTACCCGACATTCCATTAACGCCAAGAGAAAGACAGATTTTGGAACAGGCAGCAACATCAAGCAGCTTAGTTCGAGGTTCACATAGTTCAGAATCAGTCTTAAGAGATTCCAGTCCACCTCCAAAACCACCTCTTCCCGATAGGTAAGAATACTTTCTTTCCAAACTATTTCCCTCTTCATTAACTCTTTTTCTTCATAAGAAAGGAATAAAATAAGACATGTGCATTCTATCAGATCGAATGCGGTAGTTCCGATTCGACGGGCTTCAGAATCGAATCGGAAAAGTAACGATGCGATCTTGCTCGCGTTGAATGTCGAAAATTCGATATATATTCGACGTACGGCCGATGGAATCGGACTTTCTCGATTCGATGGGCCGTCAGTCGAATGTCAAAAGACCGATATTTGACGCGCGGCCGATCGAATCTAAAAAAAATCCGATTTGATCGGTCAGGCGTCGAATTTCGGAAAACCGACATTCGACGCACGCCCAGGTGGGATTCGATTTTTTCCATTGGATCGGCCGCGCGAATTATTGCATCAGATGTTTTTTATTCGATGGGCCGTCCGTCGAATATCGAATATTCGTCATTCAACGGACGGCCGATTGAATTTTTTCAATTCGATCAAACGCGCGTCGAATATCAAATATTCTTAACCGACTCATGCAACTCTAGTGACACATGACGAAAAGTTTATTAGCTTGTATGCTATAATATTGACACTCGACTGCATTTGTACTTTAATATTATCAAAATTAAACATTAACAACATTAGCAACTGCTGATAAGCGTACCGCGATATTTTTTAGCAGTAGTGCAGATTGGTCAATCGGAAAATAAAAGAATAAAAAAATATGAAGCAAAATAAAATACCATACATCTACGATGACACAACGATAAAAAGGTTGATAATAAATGGGAGTTGTAATTCAAGTATTAGATTAAAAATGTTTGCTTTGCGATTTGATCGGTTACTCGTCGAATGTCGAATGTTTGATATTTGACGTACAGCTGATCGATTCGAAAAAATCCGATCCCATCTGGCGCACGTCAAATGTCGGTTTTCCGACATTTGACGCCCGGCCGATCGAATTGGATTTTTTCGAATCGATAAACCACGCGTCGAATGTCGGAAAACCGTCTTTCGACGCGCGCCAGATGGGATCGTATTTTTTCGAATCGATCGAGCGCGCTTTGATCGTCGAAAAATCCGACATTCGATTCACGGCAAGATCGCTTTAAAATCGGTCAAACTATTTTTCACACGTCTAAATCAAATGTAAGTTACACAGGGCGGCCGCTGGACCAGGAAAACCGGGAAATGACAGAGAATTTATTTTTTGACCGGAAATTTTACAAATTTTTAGAAGAAAAATCTATTTAATCATTTGAAATATCAAAAAATTTCATAATATCACATGATATAATGCAATTTAAAACAAGTTCAATCTCAACTCTTTTTGAATAATAAGTTCAGTTGTCAACTTTTTCAATTATGAAATCATTTAGTTTACAGTGAGTAATTTTAAGATATTTTCCTTTGAAAATGTTTGATAAAAAACGTTTTAAGTTGATCAAACACTACTATAATTTAACTAATGATTTTTAAAACTGAACTGCATTTCGAGTATTAAAAATTGAACAATAATTGATTTTACAAGACGATTCTTAATCAGTTCAAAATCAAACAATTTATAGATTTTAACGTTGAAAATCTTCTTTATTTTTTTATTTAAAAAAAGAAACTACTTTCGAGCTATTATTTAGCTCTATTGAATCGCGAAATGAGTTCTTTAAAAAAGCAACCATCTGCGATAAAACCCTTATCAAAGAATGGCGCCTTCCCAAAAACGCCGAACCTGACACAGAAAAATCTGCATAACTTTTTTATTTTTTTTATTCAAAAAAAGAAGAAGAAAGTTCTTTCGAGATATTACGTAGCGTAACGGAAAAATCTTAAAATTCGTACCGTAATTTCGGTACGCGTTGCCACGGTCTAAAAAAAACAATTTTTTAATATTTAGCAGTATTTAAGTGCTAAATTTAAACTTCGAACGTTACAGTTTTAATCGTGCTATATTTTTAAATGTTTAATTTATAAGTGAAAATATTGAATTTTTATGTATAAATAACAGAACTTTTTCGTTTTTTACATTTTTATTGAGTTGTAGGCGGGCAAATTTTGTATTTTTATTGAGTTTGAAACCAGGAAATTTTTTTATTTTTTATGTTTATTCAGTTGTCAGAGGGATATTATATATTTTAAAGATTTTTATCGAGTTGGACCGGAGGAAATTTCGGTTTTCAATATTTTATGAATTGGAAGAGGACATTTTTTCTTTTTAACATTTTTATTCAGTTGAAGGCGGGAACTTTTTATTTTCATTCTCTTTTCTGAATTGGAATAGGGTGACTCTTTATTTTAACCATTTTTATTGAGTTGGAACACAGGAAATTTTTGTTTTAAATTTTTTCTGAATTGGGAGAGGGACATTTTTTTGATTTTAAGATTTTATCGAGCTGGAAGGGAGAAAATTTTGATTTTAATTTTTTTCTGAATAAGAGGAGGAACATTTTTTTTTCTAAGATTTTTATCAAGTTGGAAGGAACGAAATTTCGGTTTTTAAGTTTTTCTAAACTGGTGAAGGCACTTCTCTTGTTTTTATCATTTTTATTGAGTTGAAAGGGAGGAAAATTTGATAATTAATTGTTTTAAATTAGAAGAAGCCTTTTTTCTTTTTAATATTTTTATTGAGTGGGCGGGGGGGGGGCAAATTTAGTATTTTTAAAATTCACATGAAAGGGAGCAACTTTTTTTTTCAATTTTGTA
>JAUMHM010000085.1:59846154-59859782 GCA_032362435.1 Melikaiella ostensackeni
TTTGTCATGCAGCGTTCGAGTTGCAATAGAATTAAACAAGCGCCACGAGATACGACAAAGCAGCTCGGGACCGTCGATATATTCCTTTGCCCGGGACTATAAAAGCTATTATCGATTTAGATTCTTCGTCCAGCGGTATCTGATGATTTGCCGAACAAAGATTAATTTTTGACATGTACTTTGCTGACCTCAGTGCATCTTATATTTCTGATATTATAGAAATTGGGTATGAATCCTTCTTTGCGATTCTATTTGCTTTTCTAAAATCTAAACAGAATCTATATTTACCGTTAGGTTTTTTTATCATAACTATGGGGTTCGACCATTCGGTATTAGATGGTTCTATTATTTTTTCTTCTAATACCCTATCTACTTCCTCATACATGTATTCTCTTATTTTTGGTGATACATAATAATATCTTTGCTTGATTGGATCATGACCCTGGACATCAATTTTATGTTTAGTTAAATGTGTCGGTTGTAATTTCATTCCTGAATCTACAATTTTTCTTTTAATTAGGTTTTCCAACTGTTCTTGTTGTGCTTCCTTCAATTCTACGATTCCTGTGCTGGTGCCAGTGTTGCGTCGCTCGTATTGTAGGGCTTAGGGGGTGGGGCGCTATGCCCCTGTACCCTCTTTGCCAGGTGGAGCGCTGGCGGGTTTGAGTCTCTAGCATTATCTGGAGGGAGGGCTTGGTGTGGGGTGTATGATGAAACGGGATCTGAGACTTCGCACGGTAGCAAATCTGTCTCCGTCCCTTGCATTTGATTTCGCAAGCTAATCTTTGATCCGAATTTTAATTTCTTTTCCTCTTTCTTTTTATATCTATCTTGCTCGGTATTAATTGTAACGATTCTTGTATTTTAATTGGATTGGCCTCTATCGCATATTTGATTTGTGGTAATTCTGGTATCCACCAAATCTTTTTTTCGTAATCCATTTTCAGTCCTACTCTTTCTGTCATATCGGTACGTATTATTCTTATCGATCCTAATTCTGGTACGAGTCTGAATAATAAATATTTTTCAATATGTCCTATTTTAATTGAGATTAATACCTGTCCTATTATTTTTAAAATTTGGCCATTTGCAACCATGAGCGTATCTTTAATCGGTTTTTTTAAATTCATGATCTAAATCTTTTACTGTCTTTAAAAAATTTTGACCAATGTATGAGTGAGCTGCACCGGTGTCAACTAACACTCTAATTCTATGATATTCAAATTTGATCATTAAGTGAAATCTTGTTTCATCCGAGTCATTTGTGTCCGTGTCTAGATATTCTGGCGGTGTTTGGTTTCGTTGGCTTTTCTCCGCCTTTAATATCCACCGTTTGCGTTTCCCTAATCTATAGTATATCAACAATCGTATTGAAAATGGCTTTTTTCCTGCAGTTGTAGTATGTAATCGGTTCTCGCGATATATGATTTGAGTTTTGATTTCATAAATCCGGATCTATGAAATCCTGTCGACTTGGATTCATTTCACCTTTTTTATTATCCCTACTCTATCCTTGACTTGAAGTTGTATTATTTTTATTCTGTCCTCGTTTATTGAATTTATTATCCTTTTTCTCTTCTGATTTGTTATTGTCCTCTTCCGCTTTATATAGAAACGCTGGTATTTGGGGAGAATTTTGTATTTGTCGTGTCCGTGTGTTTCCTAAAAGCTGATTAATTGCAAATAATAACTGACCAGCTGGGTTCTGATTTCTATAATTGTTATCATTTGTAAGAGAATTTTGAGTTATTTTGGAATTTGTAATTATTGTTCTGAAATCTAGGACTGAAAAATCTAGGATTTTTATTTGGAAATCTTGGTTGAAATTGTGGTCTGTATTGCTGATTTTGATTTCGCGGTCTAAACTGTCTTTGTTTTTGTTCCTCATTTGCATTCTGACTTTCGTCATTATTTTTATTGTGATTTTCTGTGTTTGCTTTTTCCCCGCGATATAAATTTTATACTCTGTCCTTAAATTCTCGTAAGTTTTTCTTAATTGCCATTCTAGACTTGGACGTGGCGACAACTTTTCAAATAACTGCATAATCTCTGTTATGAATGCTTGAATGTCCTGACCTTTCTTCTGATTGCATTTTTTTATTTCTTATGATTCCCGAATATCTTTCGTTAAGTATGCTTCTTTAAAATGATCAATAAACTGTTCTAAATTTTGCCAGTTGTCTCTATTAACTCGAAACCAACTTAACGCTTCTTCCTCAAAAACTGCATCTACATTTTCCAAAATATCAATTTCGCTAATTTTGTATCCTCTCTTAAATCTTAATAAACTATTTAAAAAATAAGTATGTCTATTTTCTGCGTTGTTTTTGAATACTATTGGCCAGCTTAATATGATTTGGAATGGTGTTTGAATCATTCCAAAAGGAAAGAAAGTCGCTGGAATTTCTTTTGAGTGATACTCTGTGCCATCTTCTTTTTCTATCCCAGTTATTCTTTCCCTATCCATTCTGTTTCATGTTTCTGTTTCATATTTTTGTTTCATGTTTCTGTTTCGCAGTGAGGCGCATTTGATTTTCTCATAATTGATTGTCCTAGCACTGGTCTCGAAAAACATGAGTGTCTGTCCCATTGACCGCTGTGCCTACTGTTTATTATTTTCGACCTTGCGCCCGCTAATGCGTGCCTCTTTTCATTTAACTCTAAATCATTTTCTTCGAAATGCACTGTATTTTGTAAATTTCGAGACTTATTACCTTGTTTTGTAAAATTTTATGTAGTTCGATTTAAAATTTGATCTACCTTTTCGTTTAATTGTTTAACCTCATCTGAAAGTACATTAATTCTTTTTTTATCACTTTTATTTTCTTCGTTCGCAACTAATTCATTGGCACCGCTCCAAAATTCTGCATTATTATCTAAAAACGAATCAATTTCAAGAGTTCTATTATCAATTCTCTCTCTTTGTTTTTCCTGCCTTTCTATTTCTTTACGTAATTTTTCACGTCCCAATCTAGCTCTTTCTACTCGCTCTTTTTCTATTTTTTCTTTTTCCTTTCTTAGAGTTTCTTCCGTTATCAACGACTTGATTCTAATTGTTCTTTGTCTCTTTCCAACCTTTAGAGTTCTTTCCTCTTTCTTTCGATTTCTTTCTCTATTTTATTCATTTCTCATTCCTTATTGTCTGGTCTTAAACTATGTTCATCAGTTACTCGCCAATTTCCAAGTGTATTTTCTGTAGTGGAAGACAGTATGCCAATCGTTTGTATGTGTGAGGTACGGTCTTGTCTGTTTATGTTTGGCGTGCTGGCCGTCGTACCTTTTATATGTGTTTGTGTTGGTACTGTACTTCTGTATGTATTGTACCTGTAGTTCAGTTTGGCTATGCGTCCCTCATTCTAATTCTCACCCAGACGTTACAAATTCTAAATTTCTCTCACTTATTTCTTCTCTATTTTCATTTTGAACAGATTGACTTTCCCGTTTTTATTTTTAAAGCTAGCTAGATTCGCCTGTGCGTTTTCCTTTTCAATATTAATCTCTGAGATTCCTCTATTCTCCCTTTCGTTTTCTATTGGGCTTGCCATTTTTGATATCTTTTTAATTTTTTCTGATCTTGAATTCATCAATAAAAAATTTTTCAAATTAATTTTTTAATTTTCATGGTCCAGCTCATGGGTTCCTAATATTTTTCGGTAAGTGAAAACCGGCACGTTCACGTGCGTGAGCGTCTCGGTTTTCCTCCTTGGAGAGGCGCGTGGCTTGGCCACGTAGTAGACTCATCCACTGAGGCGGAAAAGCGATCACCTGACGCTACATATTTTTTTGGAGGAGATGGGGCGTCGAGAAATTTTCGCATGCCAAATTTTGAAAAAGGACGCTATTTCTTACTGTTGCAATTTTCATCACACATCTTTCTCATTTTTTGTGGTCAACTTTATTTACTTTTTTAATTAATCTCAAATGATTTTTCTCTCGACAATTTTAAATTTTATTCATTTTAGTTCTGACAATCTGATTTAAAATTTTAATTGTTTATATCCTTCACTTGTATAATCCGGCCTTACGAAGTATATACAAGGCGTTTATTTATCAGGGTCTGTTTCTTACTTTTATTAACGATGGTAGAACTTTTGAATACGAGTCTACCAACGTTTTAAAGAGACATGTCCTACCCGCACTTTTTCTAAGATAAATGTTCAAGTTTCTACATTTCAACCATCACCAACAATATACAAAAATGCGAAATTCAAATTTCATTTTTCTCTTGGCATACATGCATACAAAGTAATTTTTGGCTTGATCACTCTCGACTTTGAAGGACTTTGGAATTGTGGGAATTGTAGGTGCTTTTGTTGGGTGCCAAATTTGTGAGGGGGATCTTGCAAATTAAAGGATCAGAGGGATTTTGGAGAATCGAGAATGGTGAAGTCAGAAGAAAGTCAGCCAGGTGATAATAATGCCAATAATTAATAATAATTAATTATTAATAATTATTAATAATAAATTAATAATTTAGCCAATTTACAAGATTGGTGGGACTTGCTGGCCCATGAGCGATGGTAAATCTCGACGGCTGTGCCCGAGGACAGGTTGGACGAAGACGGTTGGCGTCAGGGTGGTTTGGTAGAGTGTGTGGCTCGGCATGGCACTGTCACGGAGAGGTAGTGTACCGTAAAGGGTGGCAGGTAGCAAAAGACTAATTAGGCAACGCCAAGAATTTGGGGTCAAGAACCTGGTGCGGGTCCTCTCCCCACTTTCTGTTCTGGCCCGTAGGGCCGTATGTGTCAGGGGTGCTTATAACTCCGTTATACCTTCATGCGGCTAAAGACAGAATTATACTCCCGGAAGCAGAGTGAGAAGGAACCAGTGGCCGTGTTTCTTCAACAAAAATGTATGCGGGCCCTGCGTCTGCTACCCGGCGTCGCTGAAGAAGATATTGTTCGCTTTCTTCTGGAATCCCTTCGCCCGTTAATTAGCGGTGTAATCAGTGCTGCCTTCTCTTTATCCTTCGGAGACTTGATAGACCGCTCCGTGGAAGCAGAGACGGATGAAACTGAGGACTGACCCCGGAAGGAGCCGAAGATAGATGACTACAGGAAGATTCCGGCTCAAGCAAGACCCCCAGCACGTTAAGACGAATGCCGGCGGGATGGTCCACCGTACCGTGCAGTCGTACCGTCGAGCAGTTCGCCCATCAGGGACCTCGGCAATAAGCCTCACCAGAACCACATCACGTCGGTACTCCCGCCTCCGCGTACGCTCAGGCAATAGGAAAGGCCTTGACTTTCGTGGACTCTTGTTCTTTGGACAACTTCGTCCATGCCACCCTGTTTAGTGACGCCCAGATGCGGATCTTAGGACTCAGCCCACCATACGCACAACTAGTAGCTCGAAGGATGGTCCTGAAATTAATCGGTTCTGTGGTATTATCACTCGAGACCTGCGGGTAACATTTACCCAGGAGCACGAGAACGGACCCAGATTTATCTTACTTTCGAATCCCGGTCATCTTCCACAGACATCCCGACACCAAAATTGAATAACAACTTCCCCCAGGAACATCAAGCCCATTTTAATGACCTTGTAAAGCTCAACAACTCGACCTTTCAGCAAAGAGGACCTTAGCGACAAACCATAGACGTTCAGCACGAGATTCATATGTAGAATTCAACCCTGTTCCGGAAAACACCACGGCGCTACTCCGAACAGAAACGGTTGTGGCTTGATGACTAGCTGCGTGACATGCCCGCTGATGGTACGATTGAGCCCGTCAACTCCCCCTATAGCTCGGCCATCGTGGTCGCCGGCAAGAAGGATGAGGTCTACTGCTTCTGCGTGGACTATCATCGAATTAATAAACAAACCGTGGACGCCCTTAAATGTTAACCCCGGATCCACGAGAAATTCTCAAAGATATCGGTGGTGCCCGAATATTTTCAACACTGGAACTTGAGAGCCGATACTGGCAGATCCCTCTAGCCCCGGAAGCACGGAAATATTCAACCTTCACCACACCTAGCGGTGGCCAGTATCAGTTAAGGGTCAGGCCTTTTGGTTTAAAAAACGCCCCTGGCACCTTTCAAAACCTGATGCGTCATGTGCTTCAAGAGGTTTAACATCTACGGACTAACCTGTTCCCCACAGAAGTGTCCGTTCCGGCAAACTATTTTCCCTTACCTCGGACACGTCATCACCTCCGAGCGAAATCATCCACAACCGAAACATCTTGAAGCGATTCTAAACGTCGTACCGCCCCGTACCAGGAAGGGTCTACGATTTTCGTTGGAAACCATGAATTGGCTGCACGAATACGTTCCACACTATTCGGAGGTCATAGCAGCAATGACGGATCTACTGTCACCCAAGCGGCCTTATAAGTGGAACACGGAAGCCCAGAGGGCCCTCGATGTCGCCCAAGAGGCTTTCCGCGATCACGAACCGCAGCCGTCTCGAACCTCCCTGTCCTTCATTCTTCAGATGAATGCTAGTGCCCGAGGAGTGGGCGCCGTTCTGATGCAGCAAGCAACAGAGCTTCCTCACTAGTATCCCGCATCTCCGCTGGTGCCTAGCATCTTCGCTAGTACCCAGAATCTTAACCAGTACCTAGTACCTCGGCCGGTACCCAGTATAGCCGCCGGTATCCCGTACCTTCTGACGGTACCCAAAATATTTTGGGCGGTACCTAGTCTCTCCTGCCGGCATCATCTGCCGATCATCTCGTTTCCTACCCACCCACTACACCCACCGACTCCTTGAATTACTTCCCCTTCTTCCATGCATCAAAAGCTAGAACGAATTAGTTGTTTGTTGATATTTGTGGGTTTTCGAGGTCGGCTATGTGTGCGAGGCATGATTTTTGTTTTCGTTTCTACAATTTTCAATCCATCTTTTATTTCTGGGTCCCTGTTCGGGCGCCAATGAAAGAGTTCAAGATTTTAAATTTTATTTTATTTTTTATACTAATCCCGGTAAAACTTATTTTGGACCCAGAAAGGAGGAGATAGATTTAAGTGCACAATTTTTTATCATACAAATTCACATTTATTCAGTTACGCAGAATCATACAACGATGCGTGTGTATAATCTTGGAAAGTCTTCAAATAAGATGAGTAATAACATTATTTATTTGAACTTCCAACTCAGCTGGAATACTTAAAAGAGCAACAATTTTAACTCATAATTATTAAGTTTCAAGTTTCACGTATAATCTTCTTACTATATTACGATTTCCTGATAATAAGTATCTAACAAATTCAATGAAACCAACGGCAGCTGACATATCATACACCGTGTAAGTGCTTTAGAACCTAGGATAGCGTACCCGGATGATAATCAAATAAAATGTTTCTGGATCCTGGACAGCGTATCCAGGTAAAAAATCGAATAAAATATTTCTAGAGTCTGGTCAGCGTACGTAGATAAAAAATGAAATAAAATACTTCTAGAGCCTGCACAGCGTACCCAGATTCCTTCGCTATAGTTGGTGGTGAGAGAGAACGGTCTGCGCTCCTAGCGGTAGCTTGCCCTAACTATCGCGTACCATCTCCTGAGCTGCTAAATCTATAGAGCCAATTCCATCGCGGTCGCCTAACGCATATTGGTTTGCCTATCTTCAGGGGCCTTGTCACAGGATTATTGATTGTGGCCGTTTCATTACATTGCCTGTGATGTTTGGTTGTTTGTTTATAAAATTAAAAATTAATATCAAATAACAAATTTTCATCACCAAGCATCACTGGTAACATCATTTAACAATATGTAACGGGAAAAATGATTTCTTTCTGCTTTAAAAAATCCACACTTGGAATTTGCTTATATAATTTGTTTATAAAATTAACAAACAATATTAAATGACAAATTTTCATACGAATAGACATCATTGGAAACGTCAATTGCGGAGAATTGAAAACTTACGATTTCCTTCTATCTGCAACATCCAGAATGTGTTTATTTATATAATTTATTTTTTTTACACTGAACAACTAATGTCAAATGATACATTTCCATGATCAACTGCACCTTGTCGATAAAAGCAAGTAATTTTATCGCCAAAATATTACTTTGAGAATGAACAATCCATTATGTTCACTATTTGATTTTATAATTTGTTTATATTAAACAACATTACTTATCAAACATTTGTTTCCACACACACCTGCGCATAAAATCCAAGAGATGCTTAGCGTAGGAAAGTTATTTACAACAAGATAGGAGAAAAAGGAAAGAATCGACATTTTAAGCGTGCTCTACAACAGTGCATTATACGCCACTTGTCATAAGGATCATCTAACATGTGAATATACGTACAAAATGATCCTTATGGCAAATGGGGTATAATGCAATGTTGTAGAGCACGCTTCATTTGTTCGCTATTTGCATTAACATGATATTTTTAACAACAATGCAAAGATATCTTGCACATATCAATTCTAAATTTAATTCTGAATTTAAAAAAATCTAAAGTCGGCTGAGAATTGCGCACCAAAAGTTATTTTGAACATTATTTCTCTTATTTTGCCTCACTGTGCCGGTCGTTGCTCATGGATAGTGAGGCCGCACGGTCGCACAAAAAAATTAACATCTCCTAAAGTAACAGAATGCCCATCAATTTTTTTTCAAATCGACGCTAAAAATAATAAGAAATAAAAACATTGATATTTAAAAAATATGCTTTCAAGCGAAAAATCGAATCAGAAATTTTTTTGTTTATTTTTTCAGCCCCTTTTTGGATTTTATTTTAATTGCCTTAAAAAGGTCTATAAATTATACGCTACGCCTACAAAATCCTATAAATTCAATCAACGGCTTGGGAGATATGGGGTTTTTTTCAAAGTCGGGTATCAACATTCAAAATCCTGTAACTCCTTGAATTTTGAAAATTTCATGTAACCATTTTAACCGTAAACTTCATCATCAAACACTAAAATTTCACGAAGTTTAATGAAAATCACTAGAGCCGTCTACAACGCTTATATTAAGGAAAAGGATTGACTCAGTAATGATGTACTGCGCATGCGTGGTCAGCTGCTCATGCGCACTCATCACTAGTGAGAGATAGGCTGCTTCGCTCTTGCTTTGCACGTACGGAATGTGGCCATTTCAGTAAAGTGGGGGAAAAAGTATAAAACTTGATGTTTGGTGATGTTACAGAACACTTTCAAACCCAATCAACCAGTCAACAGAGGTCAACTGCTATTCCACCGCGGTTGCAACAGTCTTATCCACATCAACAGCAACAACAACCGACACATCAACTGCAAGTGCATCCGCAATCACCTACGACATCTCAGGATGGAACTGGAAATCGACCAAAACGATACTCGAGTCTTCGACAACGTCCTCCTATTACGGAGGGACCGGGGCAGACAAATTATCAAGCACCACATGCACAACACACTTACTATCCACCCCAAGGTAATTATTCGAAACTGAGTATTATTGAGGATGTTCAGGTCGTATTTTGAACCCACATAGATATTTTAAAAACTTTTCCTAATAATTGATATAATTGATTACGAACGTGACATTGAACTATCGCCGGAAGTGCTGAGAGTGCTCGTGGTGTCAACAAACTTCCTTAAAAAATCATATTTTAATGAATAACTCTTTCCAAAAATTTTGTACAGTACATATTTAGTTCATTTTTCACACTTACTATAATTTTTATGTTAATGTATTGTGCATTTGGAAGAGATTAAAGGTTTCTCATAAATTCAAGATTTGATTCACGTAAAGAAATTTGTTGAAGAAAATATTAAGGATTTATTGTGAGAAACTAATTATGTCTACTTGTACTATATGTAGCTGGAAGTTCAAGGGCCGTTCTAGAACCGCAAGGTAAGAGCGAATTTCGTGATATAAGATGTGTCGTCCTGTGTGTATATTAGTAGGGTAAGCGGTACAGTAGTGACCGGCGAATAGTTGTGACCTACACAACAATTTAATGTTGACTTGAGAAGTATATATAAGGAAAAAATTTTATTTCAAAATAATAGTTTGGAAGCTGCATATTCTATGCTTTGGACCTTTCACCCTGCGTAATGGTTTTAATGTAAATAATTTAGTGAATCCAAAATGGGAAACTGGGAAATGACCGAGAATTTTCAAAGAGTTGATTAAAAAACTTTTTTTCTAACACATACACCAGATGTTCGATTTTCGAGGCATGTATAGCTTGCGAGAAGTGGACAATTCTGAAACAGAAAAAGTAGTACCGGCGAAGTTTGTTTTTTTTTTGTTTTTCAAATCAAACATTCCTTGCATTTGTTACAAAAAATATAGTGTGCAGCATGTGTGGAAAGTGCAGTCGTGTCTCATGTGAATTACAGTTTAAAAAAACTATTTTATTAGTCCAGATATTCAACAAAGAAATGATCAGATCTTTTTTAGATCAGACCAGTTTTATACTTCAAGTCGTAGAATAAAAAAAATACCAATTTTTTGTTTAAACTTTGAAAGTTTTTGACCTAAAACCAGGGTGTCTACTCACCTGGGAAAACTGAAAAACCTGGAATTGTCATGGAATTCTTATGTACCTAGAAGAACTTGGAAATGTCAGGGAATTTTTTTTTAAAGTCAGAGAATTTTTTCGAGTGTGCTTTAATTTTGTTTGAATTGTAATATAAAATTAAATTAAGCAACGTCTCAAAGAACTTTGTATGAAGAAAGATTTTGATTCACTGGAATCTATGTTTATAACTGTTACTTTTTTTTATTCCGAAATTTGTCCGCGGTAGCGCTGAAATTTTTCTATGTACTTCTACCGGAACTTTGGTGGTTCTGAACCAACCTCAAACTGTAGGTCCCCTTAAAAGGGGCTAGTGACCTCCCAGGGAAGAGGTTCCATGTCGAGGAGAAAATTGCTTGGGGGTCACTAGTCGACTTTGAGAGACTCGGAAAAGAGTTAGCGATCTCCGTGCGAAGAGGCTCCACGTCGAGGGGACTATCGCTCGGTGGTCGCTGCACAGTGCGCTGGATCGGCAATTTACTATTCAAAATAGTCTACAGGTCGCAATTAAGAATGGATTTGAAAGATTTTTTTAGAAATGATCAGAAATAAATTTATAAGAAAATTGTCGAATCCTATTATCAAATTTTTTTTACATAATTATTTATTTAACGCAAAGTGCGGGAAAAAGGGAAATTTTGCAGACTTGATATTTTTTCTCTGGAAAAAGTGAATAAATAAACTCGCTATGAATCATATTTAATTTAAATATACTTAGAGAACATAAATCATTCAATTAATGTTGGAAGTTGATTCGTATAAACAATTGGTATGAACGAATAGTCAACTAGGTCGTTTTCTGTGGGAAAAAATTATTTTTTTCCACTGGAAATGCTGAGTTTTATTTAATCAATGATTTAAATAATTGAAAATTTTAATTCTTAATAACAAATTTTATAAGCAAAACTCCTATTTCGGTCTTTTTCAACTGAAAGATTTTTTCTTGCAATACATATTGCTATAAATCAATTTAATATTAATTGTTAAAGTGATAAAATATATCCGAAATCAATTACGACTGTTATCGACAAATTTATGAAGAAATGACAATGATAGGCACTTTTGTGTAGAATTCTTTTTTCTCTATAACATTTTACATTTCATCCATTATGATAGAAAGCATTATATAACTATATTGGATCATTTTGCAACAAATATATCGACATTAAGCAATTATTATTAATATTCTTATTGTTGTTTAGTGTAAATGATTTCCGAATTCAAGCCTTTTCAGGAAAGGCAGATTATTCAAAGCGAATTTACAGATTATTTATTCCATACAAGTCATCAGTGTAATATATTTATTGATTTGTAAATCAAAACTCTATTTGGCTCATACTGAGAATTGAGAGGAGAAAAATGTTTTTCATAATACAAGAAATTATTTACACTAAGTAATAATAGAAATATTAACAATAATTGTTTATTGTTGATTTATTTTTTGCAAAACGATTCAATATATTTATGTAATAATGTCTATCATAAAGAATGAGATGTAAAATATTATAAAGAAAAAAAAATTCTACACAAAAATGCCTAGCATGGGAATTCGTGTATGAATTTGTTAATAACAGTCGTAATTATTTTTGGATATATTTTATCACTTCAACAATCAATATTAAATTGATTTATGGTAATATTTATTGTAAAAACAAATTTTTCAGTCATAAGAGCCCGAAGCAGGTGTTTCTTAATAAAATTTGTTATTAAAAATTAAAACATTCAATTACTATGATCGAAAATCACTTTTTAAACGATGCTACTAAGGTTTAGTGGTAAATAAAAAATCTGTCATTGAGTAAAGTAGCCAAATTGAATATTTGTTTTTAAAATTGTTAATAGCAATAATGATTGTTAATTATTAGGAGTTTGTAGACACCGACTATCATTTTTTTAAATGAATCTCAGTGATGCCAGTTAAAAAAAAATTGCCACAGAAAACGGCATAGTTGACTTTTTGCGTATACCAATTGTTCTGTCTGCAAAATTGTCCTCTTTGCCACACTTTGCATTAAATAAATGATTATATAAAGAAAAAAATTTGATAATAGACTTCGACAATTTTCTTAGAAATTTAATTCCGATCATTTCTAAAAAAAAAACTTTCGCCCGAGAGGTATATTTTCAGAACGTTGGAAACAACGAATGCACCTAGATTTAACTCGGTGAAGGTGCCTGTATTCGGTGTACTGTCTTGAAAATAAACTCGTGTGTGGCACAATGGACTTTCTAGCCTGAGCGCCAGGGGTCAAATATTAATATGTTAAACATACACTGAATTTTAAGTATGAAGATAAAATAAGAATTTGTTTTGAATGTTATTCAAATTCATGCATTTTAGGTACAAATCCAAGAAATTATCAATTATGGTTTGAGTATTATTTATGTATTTAATTATTCGGTGGTGAATAGTGCCATTTTGACACATTTAGATATTTACAATAAATTAAAAAAAATATAGCCTACCGATACAAATTCAACGGAAATTCTTTAAATATTTTTAGTCCCAGTCACGTTTCTGAGATTTTCTCTACAAGTACACAGGTAGCACTTTTTAAAGATCCAAGTAGTCCTCATAAATTTTCTGAAGGCTCATAAACTTGTTTTTGTGCACATAATCGAAATTTTTATGAATAGCAAAGAATTACAGAGGCTGCCTTGAAAGAGGAGGCCCCAGTCGGCGTCCAGGTAGAAAGGATTCTTTTGTAGTAAAGTTGCAGTGCAGTGGCCAGATGTAAGAACTTTAAAACTAAAATATTTTTTTCTCAATTTCCCAATTGAAGATTCGAAAGTTAAAAAATCAGAATCTACGGATTTTTACGATTACAAATACCTAAAATTAGCTTTAAAGAATTAAAAATATAATATATTTTGTATGTACCTCGTGAACTGTACATGATACGTAAAAACACAAAGCATTTTTAGATTTACCATCAGAGGAATATCTACTGTATACATATATGAATGTATATGTTGTCACATATAAGTATATGCATTTAAATAAATAAATAGTAATTTTAAAAGTGTTAAAAAGGATTAGTTTTTTGCAGGTTTCATGATAGCGAGCCCTTAAATATTCAAACTGCCTGTCGTACTTCGGTATCCTCAAGGTTTGACTGCCATAAATTAAGTCGTAAAAAAGGACCCAAATCTCTCAAGC
>JAUMHM010000085.1:59879021-59890631 GCA_032362435.1 Melikaiella ostensackeni
CCGAAAAAGATATATTCCCAGCGCTTGGACTACCAGGGTTTCATTCATGTACGACGAAACCTTCGCAAATCCACCAAAGCACCTTAAATTTCAATACTCAACTTCCCCGAGTGAGTTGTATTTTCAACATCTGGACTACCAGGATTGCCTTTAAAAACGACGAAACCTTCGAAAACCCATTGAAGTACCTCAGATTTTAATACTTAACTTAACTTCTCCAGGGAAGAAATATTTTCAACATCTGGACAACCAGGATTAATTTTAAGAACGACCAAGATGCCTAAAATACATCTGAGTACCTCAAATTTCAATGCTTAAATTAGCTTTCCCGAGAAAGATGTATTTTCAACACCTGCGCTACCACGATAACTTTTAAGAACGACGAAACCTTCAAAAGCCCATCAGAGTACTTTAAAGTTCAATATTCAGCTTCCCCAAGAAAGATGTATTTTCAACATCTGAACTACCAGGATTACTTTTACGAACGAATAAACCTTTCAAGATCCATCAATGTACCTCAAATTTCGATACTTGACCTAATTTTCCCGAGAAAGATGTATTTCCAACACCTTTACTACCAGGGTTACTTTTAAGAACGACGCAACCTTCTCAAACCCACCAAAGTACCTTAAATTACAACACGTAACTTAACTTCCCCGGGAAGCATGTATTTTCAACACCTGTACAACCAAGATTACTTTTAAGAACGACGAGACCTTCGAAAACCCATCAAAGTACCTTAAATTTCAACACTCAACTTAACATTCCCCAAAGAAGATATTTTTTTTAACACCTGGACTACCAGGATTACTTTCAAGAACGGCGTCACCTTCGAAAACCCATTAATGTACCATAAGTTTCAATACTTAACATACTTTCCACAAGGAAGTTGTATTTCCAACACCTGGACTACCAGGTTTAATTATTGGAACAACAGGACCTTAAAAAAAATCATCCGGGTATCTTAAATTTCAGTTCGCAAAACAACTTCTCCGAGGAGAATTTATTTTCAACACCTGGACCACCAGGATTACTTTTAAGAACGATGAAACCTTCGAAAACCCATTAGAGTACCTCAAATTTCAATACTCAATTTAACTTCTCCGAGGGAGACGTATTTTCAACATCAGGACTACCAGGATCAATTTTAAGAACGACCAAGACATCAAAAATACATCTGAGTACTTCAAGTTTCAATACTTGAGTTAACTTTCCCGAGAAACTTGTATTTTCAATACCTTAACTACCAGGATTTATTTTAAAGAACAACGAAGCCTTCGAAAACCCATCAAAGCACCTTAAATTTCAATACATAACTTCCCCGAGGAAGTTATATTTGCATCATCTTGACTACCAGGATTACTTTTACGAACGAAAAAACTTTTCAAAATCCATCAATGTACCTCAAATTTCGAAACCTGACCTAATTTCCCCGAGAAAGATGTATTTCCAACACCTGGACTACCAGGGTTACTTTTAAGAACGACGAAACCTCCGCAAACCCACCAAAGTACCTTAAATTACAACATTTAACTGAAATTCCACGGGGAAGATGTATTTTCAACACCTGAACTACCAAGATTACTTTTAGGAACGACGAGACCTTCGAAAACCCATCAAAGTACCTTAAATTTCAACACTCAACTTAGCTTCCCCGGGAAAGATGTATTTCCAATGCCTGGACTACCAGGATTACTTGTAAGAACACGAAACCTTTGAAAGCCACTAAATTTCAGCACATGACTTAACTTCTCTGAGGAAGATTCATTTTCAACATATGGACTACCAGGATTACTTTTAAAAACGACGAAACCTTGAAAAACGCATCAAAGTACCTCTAATTCCAATACTTAACTTAACTTTCCCGAGGAATTTGTATTTCCAACACCTGGACTACCAGGTTTAATTTTTGAAACAACAGGACCTTTAAAAAAACCATCCGGGTATCTTAAATATCATTTTACAACACAACTTCCCCGAGGTAGACGTATTTTCAACATCAGGACTACCAGGATCAATTTTAAGAACGACCAAGACATGGAAAATACATCTGAGTACTTCAAGTTTCGATAGCTGACCTAATTTCCCCGAGAAAGATGTATTTCCAACATCTGTACTACCAGGTTTATGTATTGGAACAACAGGATCTTAAAAAAATCATCCGAGTATTTCAAGTTTCAGTTCGCAAAACAATTTCTCCAAGGATGATGTGTTTTCAACACCTGGACTACCAGGATTACTATTAAGAACGACGAAACCTTTAAAAACGCATCAAAAAACCTTAAATTTCAATCCTTAACTTAACTTCCCTGAGGAAGATCTATTTTCAATACCTGGACTACCAGGATTACTTTTAAGAACGACAAAATCTTCGAAAACTTATCAAAGTACCTTAAATTTCAATACTTAACTTAAATTCCCCTAGAAAGATGTCTTTTTTAAACCTGGTCTACCACGATTTCTTTTCAGAACGACGAAATAATCGAAAGCCCATCAAAGTATCTTAAATTTCAATACTTAACTTAACTTTCCCGAGAAAGTTGTATTTCCAACACCTAAACTACCAGGTTTAAATATTGGAACAACAGGACCTTCAAAAAAACCATCTGGGTATCTTAAATATCATTTCACAACACAACTTCCCCGAGGTATATGTATTTTCAACACCGGGACTACCAGGATTACTTTTAGAAACGATAAAACCTTCGAAAACCCATCAAAGTACCTCAAATTTCAAAGCTCAACATAACTTCCCCAAGGAAGATGTATTTTGAACACACCGACTACCAAGATTGCTTTTAAGAACGACGAAACTTTCGAAAACCCATCGAAGTACCTGAAATTTTAATACTTAACTTAACTTTCCCGCGGAAGATGTATTTCCAACTCCTGGACCACCATGTCGAATTATTGGAACAACAGGTTCTTTGAAAAAACCATCCGGTTATCTTAAATTTCAATTCACAACACAACTTTCCCGAGGAGGATTTATTTCCCACACCTGGACTACCAGAATTGCTTTAAGGAACGACGAAACGTTCGAAAAACCATCAGAGTACTTAAATTTCGATACTTAACTTAACTTCCCCGAGGAAGTTGTATTTCAAACACCTGGACTACCAGCTTTATGTATTGGAACAACAGGATCTTAAAAAAATCATCCGGGTATCTTAAATTTCAGTTCGCAAAACAACTTCTCCAAGGATGATGGTTTTACAATATCTGGAGGATGTATTTTTAACACCTGGACTACCAGAATTACTTTTAATACGACGAAACCTTCAAAAAACCATGTAAGCACCTTAAATTTCAATACCTAATTCAACTTCCCCGAAAAAAGATGTATTTTCAACACCTGGACTACCAGGATTACTTGTAAGAACAACGAAACCTTCGAAAACTCATCAAAGTACCTTAGATTTCAATACTTAATTAGAAAATAGTAGTACGTTTGAAAATCAGGACCTAGAAATGAGTAAGATAGATAGAGAAATCGAGGCAAAGAGAAAAGAACTCGAAAGGTTAGAAAGAGACAAGAAACGTTTAGAATTAAGTAATGTAGAACGAGAAGAAACTCTTAGAAAGGAAAGAGACAGAGTAGATACAGAAAAAGCAGAGAAAGCCAGATTATGCTGCAATAAATTACGAAAAAAATAGATAGACAAGAAAAAGGAAACGAGAAAATCGATAATTGAACCTTCGAAATTGATTCGTTTTTAGGAAGCAACACCGAATTTTCGAATGGTGCAGAAGGACTAATTAATTTCGAAGAAAATAGAAGTGATAAATTGAAAACAAAAGAACTTTCGGAAGAAATAAAAAATTTGAACGATAAAATGGATAGAATTTTAAGTATAGTACAACACGAAATTTAGTAAATCAAATTAATAAAATACAAAATAATACCGTTCATTTTGGAGATACGGAATTAGGTTTCAACGAACAAAGACACGCGTTAGCAGGTGCAAGGAAAAGAATAACAAATAATAGGAGTAACGGTCAAGGGGTCGGATACTCGTTACCAAGGCCGATGCAAAGGCAATCAATTATGAGAAAATCAAATGTCCCTTAAATCGAAACAGACAGGCAAAGTAGAATGGATAGGAACAGGAAAACCGATTTAGAAAGAGAGGAGATGATAGAAAATAATTCTCAAGAAATTCCAGCGACTTTATTTCCTTTCGGTATGATACGAACACCTTTTCAAATGATGTTAAACTAACCAATAATTTTTTTTTTAAACAGAAAATAGTCCTACTTATTTTTCAAGTACTTCATTGAGATTCGAATGGGGATATAAAATCAGCGAAATCAATATTTTAGAAAACTTAGATGCAGTTTTTGAGGAAGAAGTTTTAAGTGAGTCGTGAGTGAGTTTCCAAGTGAGTCGAGAAAATTGGCAAAATTTGAACCAGTTTATTGAAGAGTTTAATGTAACATATATAAATGAAAGATATTTAGAAATAATTAAAAATAAAATGAAATTTTGTAACCAAAAGAAAGGTCAAGACATTCATGCATTCATAACAGAAGTTAAGCAATTATTTGAAAAATTAATGCCACGTCTAAGCCTCGAATGACAATTAAGAAAAACATATGAGAATTTGAGAATTGAGTACAAAGTTCATAATGCGAGAAGTGCTTCTTCAAATTTTGTAGAATTAGAAATTTTAGGAGGCGAATGGAAAACGGAATTAGCAAAATCGAAAATTAGAGGTCAGGAATTAAACATTTTAGATAAAGATGAAAAAGAAACTGATAAGAGAAAAAAAGATAAAGGAAGTTATGAAAGTCACAATAATAGTAAAAATGAATACCAGAATAGGGAACAAAATGAAAGTCAGGAACAAAATTAACAAAGACAATTTAGACCGAAATACCAAAATCAACAAAATAGATAATTTCAACCTAGCTTTCCTATGATGTGGAAGAGGACAATAACAAGTCAGAAGATAAGAAAGGTCATAATGGACAAAATAAAAATACGGAAAATTCAAATCAAAGAAAAAGCAGGGAGAATAAAAAAGGTGAAATGAACTCAAGTGCACAGGATGTCATGGATCTGGATTAAGGAAACCAAAACTCAAACTATAGATCGAGAAAACCCATAACATGCTACAATTGCGTGAAAAAAGGCCATTTTCGACGCGATTGTTGGTATACAATAGATCAGGGAAACGCAAACGGTGGCTATTAAAGGCGGAAAATAGCCAACGAAACCAAACACCGCCAGAATATCTACATACAGACACAAATGTCACGGACAAAACAAGATTTCACTTAATGGCAGATTTTAAAGATCATAAATTCACAGTGTTAGTTGACATCGGTGCAACTCACTCATACGTCGGTGAAAAATTTATAAAAACAGTAAAAGGATTAGACTAAGAAATTGAGAAACCGATAAACGATAAATTAATGGTCGCAAATGGCCAAAAATTAAAAATAATAGGACAGGTACTAATCCCAATTAAAAAAAGGTCATACGGAAAAATACTTATTATTCAGGCTTAGATTAACTTGCAAAATCACATGCGAGGGACAGAGACAGATTTGCTACCGTGCGAAGTCTCAGCTCCCGTTTCACCGTACCCTCCGTAACAAGCCCTCCCTCAAGGTAACGCGAGAGACTCAAACCCGCCGGCGCCCCGGCTGGCAAAGGGGGTAGTGGGGCATGGAGCCCCACACCCTTAACCCTATGATTCAAGCGACGCAACACTGGCACGAGCCAGCGTGGGCGTCGAGAAATTAGATAAGCAAACCAATAAAAATATATAGAGAGAAAGTAAGAAAACAAATAAGAATATGAATAAAATAAAGAGCGAGCGCGAAATCAACACGAGTTTATATGTGAAAAATAAAGATAGAAAATTAAAGCAAGAATTGGAAGGTCCATTGGAATGTAATAAAGAGGAAAAAAATTCTAAAATGGAGACAATTATTGATAGAACAGAAGAAAAAAAATGATTCGATGGTAGAAAAATTATTTGAGATTAGAAAAAGTATTTCGTACAATTTTCGAGACAATGCGGTAATAAATAATAATAGTACACGCGTTAAAGTAGAAAGGAAGAAAAATTTAGAATTTTGCGATAAAATTAGCGGAAGAATTCTAGAATTGAATGAAGCCCAACAAGTTCAATTAGAAAATTTAATTAAAAGGAAAATTAAAGATTCAGGAATAGAATTGAAACCGACATACTTAGCTAGCCATAATATAGATATCCAGGGTCATGAGCCAATTAGGCGAAGATATTATTATGTGCCACCAAAAATAAGAGAATTTATGTATGAGAAAGTAGATAGACTTTCAGAGGAAAAAATTATAGAACCATCTAATAGTGACTGGTTGAACCCTATAGTAATGATAAAAAAGCCTAGTGGGAAATATAGATTCCGTTTGGATTTTAGGAAACTTAATAAAATAACTAAAAAAAATTTATACCCAATCCCCATAATGTCAGAAATATTAGGCGCGCTGAGGTTAGCAAAATATTCATCGAAATTCGATCTTTGTTCGGCATATTATCAGATACCGCTGGACAAAGAATCTACACCGATAACGGCGTTTATAGTCCCAGGCAAAAGAATATATCACTTTAAGAGAATGCCATTTGGATTAACAAATGCTCCTGCTACATTCCAGCGCCTGATGGACAAAATAATAACACCAGATTTAAAACCGAATGTCTTTTGTTACCTTGACGATATAATTATAGCCTCAAAAAATTTTAAATAACATCTTAAATATTCAGAAATCGTGTTAGATAAAATCAAAGATGCAGGTTTAACAATAGGATTAGATAAATGTGAATCTGGATGTTCTGAAATAAAATATTTAGGATTCGTTGTTAATGAAAAAGGGTGACAGGTAGATGAAGAAAAAATCAAACCTGTTTTAGATTTACCAAGACCAAAAACGGTCAAACAAATACAAAGATTAATAGGAATGGCATCATAGTACAGAAAATTTATTCCGAAATTTGCAGGAATTATAGAAACCCTTTAAAATCTATTAAAGAAAGAAGTAAAGTGGGAATGGACTGAAAAACAGGAACAGGCATTTACAACTATTAAACACTTACTAACAACAGCACCAATATTAGCCTGCCCTGATTTTGGAAGCCCATTTCAACTCGAAACCGATGCTAGTGATACAGGATTAGGAGCCGTATTAACGAAAAATATAAACGGTGAAAATGATGTTATAGCGTTTGCAAGTAGAGGTCTGAATGGCGCAGAACGAAAATACTCTGCCTCAGAAAAAGAATGTTTAGCCGTAGTCTGGGCGATAAGAAAGTTTAGACCATATTTAGAGGGATATTCATTTAAAGTGATCACAGATCATATTGCCTCGAAATGACTTCATAATTTAAAAAATCCAACTGGTCGGCTAGCACGATGGGCTTTAGAATTATTGGAGTACGACTATGAAATTTTATACAGAAAAGCAAGTTTAAACTATGTCCCGGATGCGTTATCAAGGTCAAATGAAAATGAAACAAAAGTTTCAAGTGTTTTAGCTAGCGTAGTAGAAACGGGCGATAAAGATTTCAAAGAAATCGAAGATAATCGGTATAAAAATAAAATGTTACATGTTAAAAATAAGCCAGAAGAGAAGACCCGACCCTTAGAATCAAGTTGAACTTTAGATAGCAACCCGTGGAAATTAACTATAGCAAAAGAATTACGAGAACAAGTTTTGAATGAAAATCACGACAATGAACAAGCAGGTCATTTAGGTAAGGAAAAAACTGATGCAAAAATTTTTGAAACTTATTTTTCGCCCGGAATGTACTCTGAAACATTGAAATATTTAAAGGAATGTGATATTTTCCAAAGGATTAAATCGAAAGTAAATAATCAGATAGGTTTAATAGGAAAAAGAATAATTGAGGGATCATGGACTCTTGTAGCATCAGACATGATGGGTCCGTTACCAATAACAAAGTCGAGAAATCAATATATTTCAGTATTTGTTGATATGTTTACTAAATGGGTAGAGATGATACCAGTTAAAAATGAATAAGCATCAACGATTGAAAAAGAATTTCATAAACGTGTAATTTCAAAATGGGGAACTCCTAGAATTTTATATTCAATTGAAGGAAATGGCATAACAAATTGGAGAATTTGAGGAGAAAATAAGAAGACAGGAAGAAAAGGCAAGAGATGAAAAAAAGTCAGAGGAACTAAGACTATTACAGGAAAAGAAAAATGCGGAGAAATTGGAAGAAATGAGAAAACTATTAAAGTATAGACACTAAAAATATTCAGAGGAGTCAGCCGCAAAAAGTAGAAACGAGGAAGAGAAAATAGAAACAATAAGAATTAGGAGAGAGCAGCAGTTAGAACAAGAAAGAATCTTAAGAAACTTTGAATTGGGGAAAGGGAAAGAAAGAAAAAGGCTATAAGAGGCCAAGATAGAATTTCAATTAAAATGAAAAGTAGAATTTAGATATAAGTTACTTTGCAGCAGAAGATCCAAGGAAAGCAGAATAGCGAAGAACTGGAAACTTGGAGAAAAAGATTCGAAAAATATAAGTATTTTATTTAATTTTTTTGGCAAGGTGGGATTTTTTGATTTCCTGTTACAGAAAAAGTCGTAAGGGTACAAACCCAGTCCCAAACAAAGAGGGGGAGGTTATAACAGAGTTATAATCACCCCTGCCACATACGGCGCTGCGGGCCAGAACAGAGAGTGGGGAGAGGACCCGCACCAGGGACTCGTCCCCAAAATTCTCACCACTGCAAGTCAGTTCTTGCTTGCCTACCCGCTGGGATAGTCCGCTACTCCCGAGCAACCCCAGGTTGTTGGTTTCGCCACCCGATCTTCGCTTCGCCGCCCGGTTTGGGTCTTCTGGCAGTCTTGCTCACTGAGCCTTTCTTGGTTGTAAGTTCAATAAACCCCTTTTCTATTGTACTTGATAGTTGTTATCTCTGACCTCACCTGACTCTCACTCATCCATATTCCCCCCTTTTCCTTAATTTGCGAGATCCCCCACACTTTCTTTCTCTATCACATTCAAAAGTCGAAGCAAATTTAAACTACCAGGAATTCTAATAAAGCGCCGCCTGACATCAATTTGAGTTACAGAATTCATCGAAATTCGCATGCAGAAGCTCATCTATCAATTATACAAATGCGCCTATGAATCTGGTGATTTTTTCGGCAAAATGAGTTTTAGGGAAAGTGAGTTTTCGGACAAGTGAATACCTACCCTATTTTACTAATCTACCTCCATGGGACTGCGCCCTGAGGACAATGGGACCATATCCTCGTCAAGAAAACGCAGGAGACAAACAGGATGAGGATCAAATAACTCTTTTTCATCCACTACACTAAGCAGAGCCAAGACCACTGCCAACCCGCCAAATAAATATCCTAAAACAGACCCTATCGCAGCAAACCAAACAACAAACGCATCACCGGGAAAATCACCCGCAATCAACGTGATCGTTAAAGAAGCAAACTACCCACCACCTGACTTTTTTCCTGAGAATACTTACAGATTTTCTTTCGGTAGGGACAGATCGGACAGATTATCAATTTAGAACGATTAGAACATTACGAATCGACACCGCCAGACAATATGACCTACAATTCTTGACAGTTTGTCTTGTCTTTCAAAACTAAAAGATCGAGAATATAAAAAAAGGACGTGCTGTTCAAGTTCAATGTCTTTGCAATTTTCGGACCTTTCAACAATAATTAATTCACGCAGAAAGGATTATATTTAATAAATGCTCTTCACAACTATTAAAAACATATTTAGAAACGTTCTATATTATTTTAATTTTATCTGGCGTATTTCATGAACAAACCTGAGCCAGAATCTGATATTGTAGACTCTGGCGTCTGAAACGCACGCCAATGCGGAACCAGCCGGACACCAGACTACAACCACATTCTTCCTTTTCTGGCGCCTAGCTGGTGCCAGTCTGCAGCGAGCTTGCTGCTAGGGCCCCTATAGTCCTTTACAAAGTCCTTAAAGTTTCTGCTAGATGCAAACCCATAGTCTATAACATCGGCTCCGATGTTTATTCTGTTCGCGTGTCCTACATTGAGAACTGCCACGCAGTCAAAACTAACCTTAAAAAGCAAGTCACCCAATGTTACCTCTATAAAAATGTCGAGGCGCCCCACAGTGGGTCCTTTTTGAAATTCTGTTTCAAAAACGTAAAACTTTAGATCGGAATGACATAAAGGGATACTATTCTTCCTAAATTAAAGCTGAATCTTTTCCCAATATCGGAAAATTATAGAGAAAGCGTAAGAAAATTGTTCGACCTTGAAAACCTATGTTGAAGTGAGAGTTTTTTTGCCAAAAAAAAAGTTTTTTGAATACCACGAACCAAAAAAACCGATTTTACTAAAAATTGCTACTTCGGGGTTTTTCGGGTCACTGATTTCTAATCCAGAGTCGAAATTTCAGAATTTATAATGGCGGATCCAATATGCAGAACCAAAATTGTAAAACAAAACCAATTTGACTGGTACCGATGTCTGGTACCAGGTACTCCTTCAAGGCTTACTACGATTGCGTAAATTTCTCGTGTTAATATAATGACAATTTTCTGATTGTTAAATTAGTAATCACAATGTTATCTTGTTTTAACTTTTTTTCTATTGTTTTCATTTTATATTTACCTTAAGGTGCTAAATGGTGGTTTTTTTTTGGTTTTGCTGAAACTTTTTAGAATTCGTCCAATAATTAAATATCTTTTCATGAGAAAAGCTGTTACTATAAGTATATGTGTTGGCATATTTTAAAAGTCGCGCGATTAACAGAAAAAAATACTGCAAGAGTGGTTCATACGATTTCGATCTGCCATATTGTATCCACCATTTTGAAATTTAAAATGTTGACCCTGGATTTGAAATCAGCGACCCGAAAACCCCTGAGTGGGAATTTGTAGTCAAATCGGTTTTGTTTTACAATTTTGGTCCGCCATATTAGATCCGCAATTTTGAATTTTGAAAATTTGACTTTGAATTCTAAATCAGCGACCCAGAAAATCCCAACGTAGCAATTTTATCCAAATCAGTTTCGTTTCACAAATGTAGTCTGCCATATTGGCTCCGCCATTAAAAATTTTGACTTACATTAATTTACATGCCAGATTCGGATCGAGCAGGCGAAAATCTGTATAAAAACATGTGTAGCACGTAAAATGTAAAATCTAAGCGTCCGGAGTATTCAACAAACGATTTTTTTGGCAGAAAATTCCAACTTCAGCATAGATTTTAAGGGTCAAAAAGTTTTTATTGTACACTTTCTCTATAATTTTCCTATATTCAGGAAGGATTCATCTTTAATTTGAAAAAAATTTTATCCTGTACGCCCCCTATCAAACTCGTTATAAGGAATATTCCCATTTTTTATCTCGAAGACTCAATTTATGTCCCTGGCTTTTATAGAGATTAAAGTATTCACGGGATAATTATAAACGATTGTAAGACATTTTGAAAGATTCCAAAGAATAACCACGGATTTTAGAGGGTTTTGTAGGATTTCAAGCGATTTACCGAAATTTCAAAGTATTTCCGAATATTTTAAAGGACCTCAAGGCATTTTAAATCAGTATTTTACTCTTAATATTTTATCT
>JAUMHM010000085.1:59890731-59916356 GCA_032362435.1 Melikaiella ostensackeni
ATCCTACGCGCTGGCCGAAACGTTATATATCCCTCCCGTTCTATGTGTTCCGAATCAAATGCTGTGATCTCTGTGTATCCTCTCTCAAAACATGATTTTGCGACAACTTCTCACATACCATGCTCCATATGCTGCTTCCCGACGCAACTGCTCTTCTGCAAGATCCTCCTCCACTCTTCGCTGCTGTCTCTGTTATTCTTCTTTTTCACGTTTCCGCCTTTCTTTTCTTTTTCTTTTTAAAGCTTCCGTCTTTGTCGTTCTTTTTCATTTTTTCGCCGTTGTCTCCGCTGTTCTTCTTCTCGCCCCTTCTCACGCAAATCCTGAAGCTCCTCTTCCACTTTCTACGGGAAATTCATGTCCATCATCGGATGGCTGCGTCTCTATCGGTATTGTTATCGTCTTTATATACCTCCTCCTTCTGCTACTTCTCCTCCTCTACTTCTCCCTCTTCTTCTTCTCCTTCTTCCTCAGGTTCCTCACAACCGGACATAACTTCATCGATGTCCCTTTCTACTCCATATTTCGGAAACTTCAGTAAGCGATTTTCCTCAGCCTCGTCATCATCCTCTGCCTCTTTATCAGTCACATTGGCCTTCGATGGAACTCAGCCCAAAAGGTATTGTGCACCTCTCGGTTTTTTTCTATTCTCATTACTCTGATAAGTCGTGATCATTTTGAGACCAAAATGGAAAAATCGTTGGAATCGTTTTGAAAAAGACTCCATTTTTTATTTAATGGGGGGTTATTGAGTTTACTTTTATGAAGAAAGTTAAGAACATTTAGCTTTCTCGAAATTGCTCCCTTGAGTTGCATTCCAATTCTCAGAAGTGCTGCACGAGAATTGAATGGCACAAAATTTCCTCCAAAACTTAAAAAAATCAAACATAACACTATTTGGTGTGAGTCCCCTTGCCACTGATATTTTGCAATAAAACGAAAATTATTTCTTTTTTAGATCTATTGTGAGAGGAAAGGGGACTTGCATGAAAGAGTTTCACAAAATGTGAGAGACGAGGAAATTCAGCCACCAGAATCATTATTGAAAATGATCGTTTCCTTACAATTAAAGCTTTTCGAGAATTTTCTTTAAAAGATACGTAAATCGTTCTCTGAGTATCAAAAAGTAAAAATAAAATAAAATTTTTGTCACGCGAATACAGAAAAATCATTTTTAACAAGTTCTGAAACCACTCAGACACAGAAGAACGCCCAGTAGTGCTGTGGCTACTTGGCAGGCGGCACTCGCGCTCTTATGACCTTCTATAAATTAACGAATACTTTCCATCCCATCCCCTTTTTTTAGCTTACTAAAAAAATATGAAATATGCCGCGTTGAAAATAGAATCAATAATGTTATTTTTGAGGGAGGAATCAAGGTGAAATAATTTTTTAATCGTAAAATGAATATTCTTATTGTAAATCTCATTAAAACACCTTTCTAAGTGCTCACAAAAATGTGAAATTGGACATCTGTAGCAGGATATATGTATAATTGAAAATTAGCGGTCAGAGTAACACGTCGAAAATACGGATTGGGGACAACAAATTTTTAGGCGGGTGCACTTGGCTCATTCTAAGGGCCATAACTGCAGCTCCATCAGGGCTATATGAGGCATTGTTTTTTTTTAGATTTTTAGGAAACTTAGTCCACCCTTACTTATTTTGTAGCGACATTTGACTGTGATGCACAAGAACCAAGTTATTTTAGGAAAACAAGAATGAATAATTTGTATAGTCAAATTTTTTTTAGAGACTAAGTGATGTAGGATTTTTTGGTTTGCAGGGAATTATATGCATTCTAATTCTCATACATCAGTAGCATTCGTCGGAGAGAAGCAGTTTTGAAAAACTGAATTTTTTCAAATTTTTCCACCTATTTTCAAATATTTTAGACGGTTTTGGTCATCACAAGGTATTTAGCATGAAAAATATTTTCTTATGTGCCACAATAAAGTGCTTATGCCAATCATTCACCACTTCGGTGTCATTTTCACAAAACTTCACTTACTGACACTACGAAAAAATCGAAAATTGAGTCTTTAACAAAACAGCTTCAACGATTTTTCTCATTTTGGCCTTAGAATGATTGTGAGGTATCACAATCATGAGAACAGAAAAAGCCGAGAGTTGAAAGACCTTTTAGCTTGATTTCCATCAAAGTCCACCGTGCAGTCGACATCTCAGCCAGTACAATTCTGGACGCGTCATATTGCGGCTCCGACTCGGTGTCGACAACATCATCGTACGCTGCTGAATAACCGACGTGAGCATCATGCGCATGTTTATACTCGATCTCTCCTACACTCACCTCCATGCCGTCATCACTAACCTTGAGTGCTAAAAAAACATTTTGGCAACACCCGTATCAAAAATGCAAGTTTGTACGCCCGTTTCGCATAACGAAAATGTCCGATTAGTGATTGACGATGTTAGTTTGTTTCTAGCGCCGTGAAATTGCTTTTACCCCGGTGATACGGGAGCAAAAGTGAAAACGTCTTTAAATTTTCATTAAACAATTACACTCGAATCTCGCTAGAATGAGAAGCTCGGGAATCAAAAATCTCTCTATAACGATAGCGAGAGGGTTCTCCATCAATAAAATGTTCAATATGTATGAGTGCGTCTGTCTCTCATGTGATGCGCAGAACGTTTCACAAGCGTAAATCATGTGATCTTGTGTAAATCAATCATTCCTTGTTTTTTTTTTTAATAATTTGAAAATGCGACTAAAGTTACAGTTACGCTCAAATATAATTTGCAGTATGAACCCCCTTTTACAAACCTTTTAATATTTGTTACCCTTGAATCGCAGACTTATTCTTGCATTTTCAAGTAAACAATAACGGTTTATTCGAAAATTTTTATTATTATTGTTTATTATTATTATTTTATAATCATTTTTGATTATATTATATATAATAAATAATTTATTCGAAAGTTATATCAACTTTCAAATAGAATTAATACATTTTGTATTACAATAGGTGATTTTCAACATTTCACAACTATCGCCTCAAATCAATGAGATTGGTATTGTGGAAGGAGATTTTAAAAGTATGCCGAATTCTAAGTAAGGTCCTATTATTCATGTATTTTTTTGAAATATGAAGAAATTGCATTTTGCAGATATGGTCTTTTCAACACCCTTAACTTATTTCTTATTAATCTTTCCAACTACATGAATTTTTCTTCTTTTGAATTTATTACAATACACAAATAAAAAAATTTATATTTTCAACTATAATTTCAAAACTTAAATGATAGATGTCGATTACTGATTCAAATTTGCGTGCTCTCTTCTGGCGACATAGTGAGGCTGAAGGGAAAGACATTCTGCGCGTTGTAGAGCGAGAACGTACGCTCGTTGTAGCTAGTGCTCGTTATACAGAATAATAATCATAATATAATCGAAGATCAGGGATGGAAGTACTAGCGCTGATTTAGTCAGTTAGTTTAGTTGTTTAGTAATTGTTTCTTAGTTAGCAGCTCGCGGGAACAATTATGAGAAAACCAAACCCAGTTGTAGATGTGGTTCAAAACGACCGAACGCGCAGAGCACCCGAGAATGGGTCGACAAATAGAACCGACTACCCTAGAGATCGGGGTGCTAAAAATAATTTGGATGGAAATACGCCGGCGGACCTGCGAGACGCTCGAGTTGAGTGGACCGATCGACTCAGGGATGACTTGCTGGATTACTACGATCCTACCATTATTCCCGTTCGCACAAGTCACATGACATGCATGCGCATTCTCATAATAGTATTAAAAATAGTAACGTAACCCAGTATTTGAATTTAAACATCAAAATTAAACTTAATCGAGTTTAGCACTACCGCAGACGAATTTCCGAATTATAAAAAGTAACAGTATAAACATAGATTCCATTGAGTTATATCTCTGTTCATACAACGTTCTTTGAGCCGACGTTTCAATTTATGCATGCCCTCTTATGACTGAATATTATCAACGCTTGCACGAATACAGAACCAAATATGTAATCTATAAAGGACTTTCATTTTTCCGACTAATACTAAACAAAATTCAGATCCTATTCCCCTCGTCCAGATGGAGGCTCGAGCATTCAATACCCTCACCTCTGCGATTGAAATTTTTTTTCATAAATATTTCTGAAAACAATTTAAAGTATATTGCATGTAAAGTGGGAGAGGTCACATTCAATCACGCTCCACTTCCTTTACAATACCCGCCACCATTTCATTCGCCCCCTTTCATTTGAAATTCCTATTCAGTTCACAGTTTACCTAAAGCTGATCCATTGTCGGATGCTCTGTGCGTCCGATCATTTCAAATCGCATCCACAACTGAGTTTAGTGCTGTCATAGTTGTTTCTACGAGAAGATGGGGAGAGGGTTCGTTAACCCTTGCAGAGCCCCGCATGCAAGGGTAAGGCTGATACTTTGGGAGGTCACCCGGTATCTCAGAGACACTGTTCGAGAACACCTCACCCAAGTGCCACTCAGCTTTCGGCATGATTGTTCACGCCTTAGCTTGGGGGTTGGTTTTTCCTTCGGGACAATTGTCCGCGACTGCTTAATAACTCTTGTTATCGTATTCAGCAGAAACTGTCGGCACAGGAACCTCCTATCCGCAACCTGAGAACGCTTATACTTATGGATCCTGGTTGTATATGTTGTATAGTGGTCTTCGTACTCTAAGATGGGCACTGGAATGTACCTATAGAAAGGCATCCATTATGTTGAGAGTCCTAGGTTTAGGGCAATTTGTTGATGTATGACGCACGCTGCATCATTATGCGTGTGCATGTACTCTCTCTGAGCCATTACGCGACAACCATCAATAATGTTCTTGAAGGATTCGTTGGTACCTCCACAAAATCGAGACCTGGCAACTACGACATGATGTAAGAAATGCTTGCGATTGTTTCTGGTACTGAGAAACCTGTCCTGGATCGCTATCATGAATCTCTCCGTTTTCGTAAATGGAACGCCCTTTTTTCAGCTGAATATTGGATGCCTCTTCATCCCCTTCATGTTGATCTAACGTTTTGGGATGCTCGCCATCTATAGCATTTCGTCTCAATTGCTTTTCTAATTCTTGTATGGTTTCAGCCCTAATATTTAGGGCTTCCTCTAAGGACATATTCAAGGATGTGTAATCGAGATCTGTTTGACACACTATGGTGTATTTTGTGCTTAGTTTTTCGACGTGGATGGCACTGTTCATTCTTTTAAAGTCGGTGTTCGACCAGTCGATTAGTCCAAAAGAGTACGTGAGGACAGTTTATTGTGAATCACTGTCAAAATTAATGCAAGTTTCCCTATTCAAAACATTTAAAAAAGCATTGAAAATGTGTTTATATTTCTGCAAATTCACCTGTAAAACGTAGCCACAACAATTTATTTGGATACCATTAGAATTCGAGAGTATGCATTATGTGGATTATGTCAGGGATGTTCAGTTATTCACTGCTATATTTCTTAAATTTAAAGACCTGCAATCAATCGATACAGCACAAAAATTGGCGAACCCAGGCCGCCGGTGTATTAGGGTTGTTTGTATTAGGGAGTCAAGTTGAAAATTACCTCATCTTTTACTTGATTCATAAAATTGACAAGAAGAGGCCCATTGATGGTTACAACAAAATCTATAAAGTCAACCTAAGTTAAAAAACAAAAAATTAATTAGGTTCATAATTGTTCATGTAAATGCAATTATCTTCATATTTGTGTTTCGTAAATTAAAATTGAATGAAAATCACGACTTTTACCTGCAGCGGAAAAAACGAAAATTTCCAAAGATCAACATTCAAATAAACAGGTATGACCTCAACTTTTTGCATTATTCACACTTAGGCTTCCCTTTCAATATTCGTTACAATAATCAATGGGCCTTTTCCGTCAATTTTATGAATCAAGTTAAATATTAAGTAATTTTGAACTTGACTGTGCATCTGGAATATCCTTCAGCTGGCACTCTATTCACTAAGCTAAGGAGCCTGGTTGTTAACAGACTGATTGTTCTGGTAGACGCCTTAAGCTTGCTCCATATTGACTATATGCTTCTTACGAAGCCGGTAGGAGGTAGAGATCAAACAACTTTACGGGGCTTGCCTATGTTAAACTACGCAACTTTACGTATAACATGGAAAAAATTCTCATTTCTTCCGAAATTTGGATTTTTTAATTCAAAAAGTGATTCTATACAGTTAATTATATATGATCCAAGTTCTCATTTTTCAAATAAGTTCGAATCACATGCTTTGTTATGCTAGTGTGATAATAAACAAGCGTAAGCTTTATACCTGCATATCGCCATATTTTACAAAAGACAGACTCACTGAGATACATACTTTGCTGACTTGGCATCTTTTTTCGGAGTATGGATAGTTGTAGTGATCAAATTAGATCGATGAGATATTTGGTTAAGAGTGGAATTTCTTGAATTATTTATATTGCTTTGGACTGCTTTTGTCCGCATATTGTATTGACTCTGTAAATAATTATAGAAAGTATAGAAACTAAAACATAACACTTAAGTGATTGCATAAACAAAGAAAGTGTAAAATGTTGATTTTTGTCACATCTGAATTACGGTCGGTTTATGCTATGTTAATTGTATCCATTTCAAGAGTTAAAAATTGACTTCGTATGATAATTTCTGTTGCAATTAACCCAGAGTATATTATTTTCAGAGTTTTTAACATATCAAAAAAAGCGTGATGTTTTGTCACAATATTTGGTTCATGAAATTGACATAGGTGTTTCCTTCAACATGAGCTTATAGGTAGTAGACGTGATATTTTATTATATGTATTTCATGTTATTACAGGAAAAAAATTTTGAATTTAAATTAATAAATATTGAAGAATTTCAGCAAGTGTTGAAATGTAAGTCTACAGATCACTTCCACCGGTATTGCATCAATATGCCATTGCTTATGTTTTCCACGGTTTACCTATGCAGCGAAATCGGCAAATATCTTATTAGAAATGTTTGTAATATAGTCTTTTCTACTTACAGTAAGTCTGCTGTCGGATTCAAAACATAATTTCTTAGGATACAACTCTTGGCTATGTAAATCTCCATAATATGTATCAAAATTACTATTAGGTGAATCTTGAGGAGTAGGAGCTGTATGAGTTATAATGGGAGGCGTAGATCCACGTGCTTTCATTTTACTTTCTTTCCGAATATTATATTTTGATTCATTTATTAGTTTCCAGGAGTTATTATTTTTTTCCTGATTACAATTGTCTTTATCTTTCCGCAAGTCTTCTGTACTACACCATGAGTTCTTGAAATCCTTAAACAGAAAACAATATACAAAATTATTCCATTTTAAATTGGCACACTTCTGTTCGAAAATAAAATTGTATCATAGGCTGCCCTTACAAAAAACTTTCTCTCATTGACATTCGATTGAAGCTTGAATTATGTTCATAAGGTAACGTAAAAAATTATTTTTCGAAATTTGTCCTTGAGGTACGTTTTTAGAGGTGTGGTATTCTATCAGGATCACTTCGAGTCATCACCAACTTTTTCTGATTTGTTGGATGTCATCACAAGAGGGGTTGAAATTTTTTGGATCTTGGAAAATTAAAAACTTTTTTCTATGTGCGAAAATATTATCGCAAGTTTTCTGCGTTTACAATTTTCGATAACAAAAAGACTTTGAAATCATATTTAAGTGGCTTTAAACCTCAAAGACATTTAAATTTCATGCTCCTAAACGTTCTTTTGTAAAAAATGTAAACGCAAATACCTACGAAAATTAAGAATTAAAAATCAATCTTGTACCGTCTGTAGCCGCATTTTTATTAGAAGCGCTCGCATTCGCTTGAAAATTCGGTCAGGGTAGTGGAAAAATACAGAAGACTAAATCTTCTCTCTCTCTCTCTCTCTCTCTCTGGCTCATGACGAGAAGATATTTGATTCCATCATATCAAAAAGAAAGAAAAAATTAAATTTTTTCAACAGTGGAGCGAAACTCGTGAATTTTCATCCGCTCCGGAGGATGGAAGTTAAGCAATTGCCGGTCCGTGAGAGAGGAGGATGGAAAACGCGAAAAAACGTGTCGCCATTTGACGACTATTCACGGTACCTATCCTTCTCTCTTCTTCAAAGGCTCGAGAGCTTATTTAAATGTACATGCGCATCTTTTTGCGTCACGTTTTGTTTAATATTATACTCTAATTTTTTTATTTTCAACGTCGTTTTATAGGTAATGGGGGGAGCCCCCCCCCCCGAATCGCCCAACTGGGGCTCCGTTTCAGGACCCCGCTGGGGGGGCTTCGTCCCTCAGACCCCCCTCGCGCCCCCTCCAGCGTTTTCCCCCACGTCCTCATTTCTTACCATTACGGTTTTTTTGATCATATTATATTTCACCACAGTCATTTTACGACCATTTTTTGAATATATTTGAATGCGAAAACTCGTTTCGCTTCGCTGTGGAAGAAAATAGCATGTGGACCTCGAGCAAAAACGGTCGTTTGTGCTTTGCATGAAGTTAAGCACCTCTGCTTCGTCTCTGTGCTCAACATCATACTCGGCGCGTGTTTACGCTCCCAGTGTACAATGTACTATTTTACGTGAAATTCTCACTATTGAGCAGATCCATGACTTCCTAAAAACCTCACGAGGAAACATTTATTGAGTGACCTAGAAGCCTAAGAAAGAAGACTGAAAAACCTTGAAGCCTTCCTCCTTTCGAAATAATTCAAAGTAAATATTCCGAATAAATATTCCTAATTACTTTATGGTCACTGAATATTCGTATATATCAAATATATATCTCTATTATTAGTGTCGCTCGCAAAAGAACCACTCGCACTGCCTTGCACTCATTGTTTTAAACAAAATCAAAAATTGTTGAAGATCTCATATCAGATTGTCACCAGTAAAGTTGGGGAACGGGACTAAAGATTGTAAGCATAAGCCTGTATTGGGAACTCACGGAGGCTGCTTAATGTGTAATCGGGACATTAACTTGGCATGTTGAAATTTAAGAGAAAGAAGTTCAACTTCGAGAACAAATAAATGCTATAAAAACATCAAAACATTTAAAAAATAAATGATGAATTTGGTTATTACAAAATTGTTCACACTCGTAAATTATGTTTTTGTTCTCGGAAAAAACTTTAGGTTATTCAGTCATGACCTTCTGCTATCACATTTGGTTCTTTAACACAATTGCTTATCGTCTATAACATCTCGACCATCGACTTGTCAACGAAGTAATTTTACCTGCCCGCAAAAGATACTTGTCGGCGGCTCAAAAAAGCGAGCGAAGGAATTAATAATATAATGTAGAAAGAGTGTGCGATAGTATTAAGAATACAAGATAGAAAGAGAAAGGAAGAGGGAGAGGGAGAGGGGGGAAAGCAACACGTTAGTCATCTGTAGCCATGTAGGGATCGCCTACCTAGCCTCACCACTAAGTGGAGTGGGAGTGCGTTTAGTTTGTAACCGAGAGTCCCTATCTACGTAATGTAGTTCATGATCTTGATGCGTACGAGAGTTGCCTCTTTATTATTATTCTCGTCGTAGCCACGGCACGAGTAGCACGTTTGCTTTTGGTTCCTTTTTAACCTTCGTATGATTGGTACAAATAAATATTATTAAGCTGTTGAAGAAGTGATCTTAAGTTTATTTATCCTCACGAGTGAGATTGGCGGGTCGTAGGCCGCATATATTAACTGGAGTCGGGGAAACCCTAAAAATTTGGTGACCCCGATGTGATTGAGCATACTAGAAGATAGGCTACAACGTTTTCTCATCATTTAATGTGTTTTCCAACATCATGTAAAGGTATCAATCATTTTTTAGTTGCGTGATATGAGTCTTAATGAGGTGGCTGTTCCTGACAAGTACCCGGTACCCCACCATCACGATATTGCGGCAAATTCATACGAAATGACAATATTTTATAAATTGAGCCTAAGACTACGCTTATCATTACTTTTGGTCCTTTTTCATATTCGATAATGACTTTTGGATTGCGTAACGCTGGACAGGCCTTTCAACAATAAATTTTTCAAGCCCTTGGCGAACTGTGTTTCGTTTTCGCTCACATTGATGAAATTCTTATGACTTCCACTAACCTCGAGGAACACAAGGAAAATCTTCGCGTGGTCTTCTGACGATCAAGAGATTACGGATTGCATCTTAATCTCCGTAAGTGCCAATTTGGCTAGAGTGAACTCGAATTTCTTGGCTACACTATAAAAAGCGAGGGTTCTGAGCCAACTTCAGAGAAGAGTCCGGCTATTTTGCAGTTTTCTAAGCCACGCACTATTGTCGAATTATGTAGGTTCCTAGATTTGATTAACTGTTACCGACGAAATTTCCTGTATGCAGATGATATCCAAGCTCCTCTAAATGAATTTTTGCATGACACTCGCAAAAACGACAAGCGCGAAATCGTCTGGACTCCTCAAGCAGGAGGGGCATTCAATAAAATCAAAAATGATTTAGCCAATGCACAACATTTTACTAAGGCTGAGACTCTGCTTGTCACCGATGCTTCGGACTTCGGTATGGGAGCTTCCCTTAAACAATGGATCTATGGTACTTGAAAACTTTTAGCTTTTTTCTTAATAAAATTCACTCCTTCCCAGCGCTCTTATAGTACCTACGACCGTCAGCTTACTGCTGTATACGAAGCGATACGGTATTTCTGACACTTTCTGGAGGGCCAAAATTTCAAAATCATTACTGATTACAAGCGTTTATCTTTCGCGTTCACCCAGCGTACTGATAAAGCCTCTCCTCGTCAACGTCAGTTGTCTTATATTTCACAGTATATAACTGACACCGAAAAAACCACGTTCCGAGAACGTTATGGCAGACTCTTTGTCGGGGGTCAAATCTATTGTGCTGTCAACCGAATGGAGCCTAATTGACTAGGCGGAGGCTCAAAGGGATGACAAAGAATTGAAGTGTCTTTTGACGGATCCTAATCCTTGGATCAAATTAACTAAGGTATTTTGGGGTCCAGATCATACAGCTGTTTACTTTGATCGTGCCGGTGCGACTCTTCGGCCGTTTGTTCCAGTTTCTCTTCGTGAACGCCTATTTGAACTTTCTCATAACATGGCTCATCCTGGTGCAAAAGCTTCAGATCTATCAATTCGTAAGCGTTGAGTGTGGCCTTCGATGCATCGAGATATTGAAGTGTGGTGCAGAGCCTGCCTTGATTGTCAACAATCGAAAGTTACTCGTCACAACTATCTTGCTCCTGACGATTTTGTTGCCCCTGAGGAATGATTTCGGCATTTACATATAGACATCGTTCGTCCACTGGCAGAGAGTGATGGATATAGATATTGCTTGACATTAATTGATCGTTCTTCACGCTGGCCTGAAGCAGCGCCCCCCAAAGTCATAGAGGCCTTGACCGTTACTAGAGCATTTTTCGATCATTAGGTATCTCGTTATAGTGCCACAGAGACCACTGACCATGGTAGTCATTTTGAATCGCAATTATTTGAGGCTATATTACATCTCATCGGATGTCGTAGAATCCATATGACAGCGTACCACCCTTCTTCCAATGAAATGATCTAACGTTTGCATCGAAGCCATAAGGCGGCAATAATGTGCCATTCTAACGTCAATTGGACACGTTCTTCATCTACGGTGATGCTTGATTCACGTTCTAACGTTCTTGATACGGGTGTTACCCCCGCGGTTCTCGTTTTCTACGTGACAGTACCCACTTTTGCACGGTACGTGACTGTACCCACTTTTGCACGGTATGTTACAGTACCCACTTTTGCACGGTACGTGACTTTTGGTATAAACCCATCGTCCCTATCCTTAACATGGAGAACCCATCTTATATAAACCCCAGAATCAGCCCTGGTGGTTGTCTTTACGTTCCAAGAAGTCATTCTGTCAACTCAATCCGCGAATTACGAACCGTTTTGAACAAGTCGCGTACTTTTAACTTTTCAAGAACCAAGTAACGAATCATCAAGTTGTAAACTAGAGTCCATTCGTCTGAGGCTTTCGGTCGTCGTATGAGTCATTTTCCGAATAAAGGCCGCAGTGTTATACGTTCGTGAAAAAGAACTCAAGAGTGGATTCGGTAGCTGTTTAGGATCGTGTATCGCTCTACTAGTGAATGGTGATCGTGTATCATTCTCACTACATCAATTGAGTCACTTCAAAGAAAACTCATACAAACATTCGGTAGGATTCCGTCGCTGCTCTACAACGTATCGGAGATACAATCGACAAGTTTACCTGATTGAGTCACTTCAAAGAAAACTCATACAAACATCTGGTAGAGTACCGTCGCTGCTCTACAACGTATTGGAGATACAATCGACAAATCAACCTCTCTTGCCCTTTCTGGAATGGAAATGTTAACGTGAGTTTATATGTTATTTAACTAATTATCTATTCTTTGTCCTAATAAACACTATAGAATTTGATTTACAACTCACTTATTTCAAAAACTGTACTGACATAATCCCCATAGGATTGCTAGTGACAACGTACCCACAACAAATAATTTGTCAGGCCTTACCACCCTGACTTAATCAGCAACACTGGTCTCTCTTTCTCATTTTTCCCAACTAACCTCGCCTTTTCGTTTGGGACGTGACAAATTACGTCAAACCGGATTAAAGTTACAAGCCGATGAGTGCGAGTTTTTAAGACCTGAACTAGAATATTTAGAACACGTTATCACGAAAGACGGAGTAAAACCTAATACAGAAAAACTAGACGCGGTTACAAACCTTAAAACATAAAAAAATCAACCCAAGCTAGACCATTTCTTGTACTTGATAGTTATTGCATAAAATTCATTTTAAAAATGTTCAATAATGGCGATGCCAATAATAGAGTTGACGAAAACGGACACAATTTCTCTAGTTTCTCCAATCCAAAGAGATTCAGCACAGCTTAAAATTATAAATCCCATTTTCGAATCTATCTCAAGCTGAAAAATTGCAAATTTTGTGTTCGAAATGCAAATAATACAAATCATAACTTTTCATTTTTACAAAACGTTTCCTCATGTCCAATAAAAAGTCCGAAAATCAAAGAAACCAGAGCGCAAGCCGATTCCGGGGATTTGAAAACAAACCCTTGAATTAAACGCAGCGTGTCATTCAGTTTGAGAGAGAAACCTAAACTCGAAGTGATACACAAGTCACCCCTTAATAGTACTAGTTCCGAATTTTCATGTGAAAATTTTCTGCCGACTTCAGATGAAACATTGACTTATATGAGTGACACAGCCCCACAAAAAAAATTTTTGAAACCCGAGCTCAACGACCATACCTATACGTTTTTGGGGTCGCTGAATCCGATTCCGGAGTCGGGTTGACCTCATCAGGTCAGATTCAAGGTCAATTGAAGGTCAAAATAGAGAAAACAATTGGATCGGAGAAAACCTCTACCCTCAGACGTTTTTGGGGTCACTGAATCCGAATACGGGGTCAGTTTGACCCCATCATGTCAGGATCAAGGTCAAGTGAAGGTTAAAATGAGAAAAAACAATTGAATCGGCGTGAACCACTAGTGTAAGATGTTTTTGGGGTCGCTAAATCGGAATCCGGGGTCATTTTCACTTCATCGGGTCGGGATGAAGGTCATCCTAAGGTTAAAGTTGAGAAAACTGTGGAATTGGAGAAAACCTCTACTCTGAGACGTTTTTGGGGTCACTGAATCCAAATCGGGGGTAAGTTCGACCCCTTAAGATCAGTATCAATGTCATGTCAAGGTAAAAAAAAACCCACTGAATGGGGAAAAACCACTCTTCTAAAACATTTTTGGGGTCGCTAAATCCGAATCTAGGGTCATTTCCACCTAATCAGGTGAGGATCAGGGTCAAACGAATTTGTCTAAACACAGTTTTGTTACAATTTCTGAATCCTTACATTGAATATCGGAAATTATCCCTACATTTACTGTTTCTTATGGTGTTTCACCTTTTTATCCTCAAAAGATCTTACGAGCGTATTCCTTTCACGCGTCACTCCGTTTTCAACACTTTCTCTCTTCAATGACCGACAGTAATCAGCCATCATATCTACATCCCATCGACCTTGATATCTCATTTCCATTGTCTTTGTATCTTGATGGAATCTCTCCCCTTGCTCCTCACTAAAATCTCCAAGATTCGTTGGGAAGTAACCCACATGTGAGTGCAAATAGTGTAACTTGAGGCTCATTAAACAGCCTAATTTTTTACAATTCGCTATCACTCGAGCCGCTATTCCTTTGTGATCTTCACTTTAATAATTCGCAAGAAAATTCTTCGAAACTTCTTTGAAACTGATCCAGGCTCTTTTTTCCTTGCCATTCATTGTAGAAATGACGTCACCATCTCTTGTGATCAACTCATCGATGTCATGGTGGGTATCAATACTTTAACATTTTTAATTGAAAGTCTGTTCTACGGCCATACTTCCAAAGTTACAATAAACGAGTTTTTAATCATAAGTATATATTTATACTTCACATCTGTTTCCCCGTCGCAAATTATCGATCCTGTCAGGATAGCAGCAAAACGATTAGGTTTTTATGGTTGCCAGGGCGTGCTGAGAAGTGCAGTAAGGCTCTGAAAAAGGCGAAAGAAATTTTCTTGGGAGCAAACCAGCGACTTAGTCAGCGACACACCGCAGCCAAGACATTGGAGATCGAGTTTAAAGATATTTTCAGTTGTTATTTCAACTCCTGTTACCAAGAATAAGGCTGAGCTCCAGTTCAAACATAAAAGTAAGCAAAATATAAATAAAATAGGTCAGAAAAACCTCTGTCCGGGAAAGTCGAGCTTAAGTCTTCCATACGTCGAACGGTCGCAGTGCCTATAAGGTGACAGGTGAGGCTAATTGTAAGTGAATTTTACCAAAAGATTGTCGGTGACTATACTTTATGTGATCATAAAGCTCTGATTCCCTCAACAAGCTGTCAAAATGACCCTGAACCGTCCTTGAGGCTTTGTTGCAGGACGGCTCCTCAAGTGAAGTGTTTAAAAACGTTTCATATTGTGAACTTAGTAACGCAACACACGACACACTCACCCGACACATTCATCCATAAGTATAAGTACATAATCTCAATTATATTAAGTTCTGTTTTTCCACGGAAATAACTCTATCGAATATTTTTTCGAGAAAATTTCTCGAAAAATTTGAATTGAGATCCTATCACTACTTCTCCTAAAATGACTGACGAACATTTTGAAATGGTATCTGTAGACCTCGAAACCCTAAAAGAAATCCTCTCGAATTTAATGATACTTTGAAAAGCTTAGTTGAGCCTGAATGAAAAAATTGAGCTTGAAAGGAAAAGTTAGATGAAAAAAGAGTTATAGAAATTTCGGAACTAGCTCGAAATTCTAATATGCTTGCGCATACAGAAGACGAAGTATCCGGGATATCGTCGCCAACCACCCATAATTCCCAAACTCCAAAATTCCCCCAAGCCGTTGAGACGCTACTTTTTTCCAATCAATCAAAGAATTTGGTGGTCCCTTTAAATAGCGCACAATGGAGCCTAATCATAAGAAATTAAGCTAGATAGAATAGACATTCTTAAAGATTAACACAACTTAGATGTTTTAGCGCCAGTCCTTTCTTGGGACGAAGGTAAATCAATTTAACCAAAGTGAGCGAGAAAAAGATAAAGATATTAGGAATCTACATTCCAAAAAGGGAGCGGGAACCTCACTGAACTTCACACGTTTCAGGACAAAAGATAAAAGGGAACCTCACAAACTTAAGTCAAAAAGATGTCTACCTTACTTTAAAACAAGCGGTAGTCCAAAAAAAGGTAAAAGACGATGAAATATCCACAGATAAGATAACTCAAGGTAAAAATTGATAAAAGTTTTGATAACGATACCAGAAAAATAGTAAAGGATAATAAAAATTATTAAGATACTAGAATAAGTAAAAGGTAAGCCGAAATTAAAAAAATAAAATTAGGGTCGACAAAATTACTAGCTCCGTCATAAACTTAGATAATGGTAGAGGGGGTGGGTTGCTCAATTACACAGATCAGATTTTAGTAAAAATAATTAACAACAATTGATTCAGAATTCAACAGAAACTTAACAAAAGGACACATCCCGAAGGTTGAAAGAGAACACAAGGAATTTTCTAATTAAATATAAAGGCCAGAAAAAAAGAGAGATTTGATGATAGAGCGTTTGAAATTGATTCGTGTTTAGAGAGCAACACCGAATTTTGGAGAGGTGCTCAGGAATTACTTAATTATGAAGGAAATAAAAGTTATAGAATAAAAACAAGAGAACTTTCAGACAAGGTTAAACAATTAAACGAAAAGATAGATGAAAGTTAAAATGGAACTACACAAAATTTTACAAAATCGAATGCCCCGTACTACGAAACTGAAATATGAAATAGAATATATGGGGGAAGAATAACAGGGATAGAAAGAGAAGATGGGACAAAATATAACTCACAAGAAATTCCAGCGACTTTATTTCCTTTTGGAATGATTCAAACACCACTCCAAATCATGTCGAACTGGCCAATTGAATTTTTAAAAAATACGAAAGATTGTCCTCATTTTTTGAATAGTTTATTGAGATTTAAGAGAAGATGCAAAATTAGAAAAATTGATATTCTGGAAAATTGAAATGCAGTTTCTGAGGAAGAAGCGTTGAGCTGGTTCAAAGTTGATAGAGACAATCGGCAAAATTGAGAACAGTATATTGATGATTTTAAAGAAGCATACTTGAACGGGAAATATTCGGAAACTATGAAAAACAAAATTAAATTTTGTAATCAGAAGAAAGGTCAGGACATTGACGCATTCATAACAGAAATTAAGCAGTTATTTGAACAGTTGTCACCACGCCCAAGCCTAAAATAGCAACTGAGAAAAACGTATGAGAATTTAAGGGTAGAGTACAAGGTTCATATTGCGAGAAATGGTTTGTCATATTTTTCAGAGTTAGATATTTTAGAACGCGAATGGGAAGCAGAATTAGCTAAATCAAAATTTAGAGGTCAGTAACTGAGCATTCCAGAAAAACATAACGATGAAATAGAGAAAAATAACGAAGAAAAAGCGAACACAGGAAATCACAATAAAAATTATAACGAGAAGCAGAGTGCAAATGAGGAACAAAAACAACGATAGTTTGGACCACAAAGCAAAGATATTATTATGTATCACCAAAAATAAGAGCATATATGTATGAGGAAGTAGATAGGCTCTTAGAAGAAAAAATAATAAAACCATCTAATAGCAACTGGTCGAATTCCATAGTTATGATAGGAAAAGCCCGATGGTAAATATAGATTTGGTTTGGATTTTAGAAAAGTAAATTAAATTACAAAGAAGGATTTATGCTCAATTCATATAATGTCAGAAATATTAGACGCATTGAGGTCGGCAAAGTACATGTCGAAAATCGACTTTCGTTCGGCATATCATCAGATACCCCTGGACAAGGAATAAAAACCGATAACAGCTTTCATAGTCCTAGGCAAAGGAATATACCAGTTTCAGAGAAGGCCATTTGGGTTAACAAATACACCTGCTAGATTTCAGCGCCTGTTGGACAAAATAATAACACCAGACTTGAAATCAAATGTATTTTGCTATCTCGATGACATAATTATAGTCTCCAGAAATTTTGAAGAACATCTTGAATATTTAAAAATCGTTCTGGACAAAATCAAAAATGCTGGTTCAACGATAGGTTTAGACAAATATTAATTTGAATGTCCTGAAATGAAATATTTAGGTTTCAAAGTAAATGAAAAAGAATTGCATGTAGACGAAGATAAAATCAAGCCGATTTCAGACTTTCCAAGACCAAAACCAATCAAGCAAATACTAAGATTAATAGAAATGTCATCATGGTATAGAAAAATTTATTCCGTATAACCACAAACAATAAACGGTGAAAATTATGTAATAGCTTTTGCAAGTAGAGGTTCGAATGGGACAAAAAGAGAATACTCAGCTTCGGAAAAAGAGTGTTTAGCCATAGTCTGGGCAGTTAGAAAGTTAAAACCATATTTAAAGGAATATTCTTCCAAGATTATTAGTGATCATATCGCCCTAAAATGGCTTCATAATTTAAAAAATCCAACAGGTAGATGAGCTAGATGCGCCTTAGAGTCGTTGGAATACGATTATGAAATTGTTTATAGAAAAGGTAGTTTGAACCATGTTCCAGATGCATTATCAAGCTCGAATAGAAATAAAAAAAATTCAAGTATTTTTTTATTTTTTTTTACCCGACGCAATTATCTATACCAAAATAATCACGAGAACAAGTTTGAATCGAGAATCATGACAACAAACAGCAGGACATTCAGGCATGGAAAAAACTTATGCAAAAATTTCTGAAAATTATTTTTGGCCTGGAATGTACTCTGAAACATTGAAATATGTAAAGGAATGTGACATTTGTCAAACAATAAAACCGAAAGTGAATAATCAGATAGGTTTAATGGGAAAAAGAATAATTGAAGAACCATGGACAGTAGTAGCATCAGATGTGATGGGTCCCTTGCTAATGTCAAAGTCAAGAAACCAATACATTCTAGTATTTGTGGATATGTTCACTAAACGGGTAGAAAACATAGCGGTAAAAAATGAATTGGCATCGACAGTTGAAACAGAATTTCACAAACATATAATTTCAGAATCAGAGCATCTAGCATTCCTTTTACAGATAACGGAAAGGAATACGTAAACAAATCGATTGTCAACTTAACTTAAGTAACACTCAAAAACCCGTCAATGTGCAGATAGGATGCAAAAATTATAAATCATTAAGGTAGAACTAGTCAAAAATTTAGATCCAGCAAATGAAACACAGTCAAGACATTGGATTTTAAGACGAAGACCAATGAAATGCGGAATAGGCTCAAAGATTTTAAAAAGAGAAAAAAAACACTATCAAGCAAAAAAGAAGGAATAGCAAAAATATTAGATGAAAATTTCGAAGGACCATTTTTTTCAGAGTCAAAACTTCACCGATCATTTAAAAAATTAAAACAAAAAATGAAAAATCATTAGGTAATTGGAATGTCAAAGACATTAAAAAATATATTGTCAAGAAATAGATTCAGGATTTTCAAAATAGCATGCATGCAAACAAATCAATTTTTACATCACACGGAAAGAATTTAACATCATGGTGGAAAAAAACAATCGAAGAAATTTAAAAAAAAAGACAGGAAAAACTTGTAGATGAACAGAACATAGAGAAAATGAAAGAAATATTAAAAGTAAGACAAATGATCTAAGCAGAAGAGGCAGCGATAAAAAGAGAACGTGAAGAAATAAAGAAGGTAAATGGGGAGACAAGAGAAGCGACGTGAAAAATTAAGGAGGAAGAGATGGAGTTGGAGCCAATGAAGGAGGACGAAAAAGGTTCTTCAACAGACTGGGAAACCGACGTCTGACAGCCTACAAATTAAATAAACCTTAACACCATAACACTATAATAATTTTAAGTCTTACATCAAAATCAAAATGATTTCAATTCGTAAGAAACTTATACATTCGAATTGGTTGAATTAGAGCTTAGTTATTTGAAGTAAATACGGCTATAAGGGGCCAAAACAATGAATACGGCTATAAAAGGCCAAAATAAAGTCTTGATTATGGAAAACTAATTATCATATTCGAGAAAAATCAAAAGAAGAATTTAGATCTAACTTAATTTTCAGCAGAAGAACCAAAGATGCAGAGTAGCAGAAGAAGACACGGAAACGTGGAAAAATTTAATACATAACTATAAAATATCCAAAAATTTATTGTGATTAAGAAAGAAAATACCAAGAGTCTAGAAAAAATGATATAGTTTGAAGTAAAATTAAAGAAGCGAAAATACAAATTAGAAAAGAAAAGATGACTGAAGTGAGATAAAAAATATAGATAACAGCTGAGATGCTGGTAGCTTTTTATATTTCATTTTTTTTGGAGGTAGAATTTTTTATTTTTCATTGCAGAAAAGAAGAAGAATGAAGGACATCAAGATGTGGAAATGTACAAAATGCAGGATAATGGTTGCAGTGGTATTGTACATTTTTCACGACACTTATACTGTGGAGAATTTGAACCGGACTAGAAACCACTGTATAGTTACGGCTTCAACAAGGACGAAGTATTTTGAAGGTGGATGGGTGAAAACTCACGATAAATTCCAGGACATTTTACAAATTAGATTCATACAAAGGAAGGAGGAAAATAAATTCGACTCTGCAAAGACAAGAAGAAGGGAGAGAGAAGGATATCGATCCCAAAAGAGGGAAAAGATACAGGAAGTCGAAGAAGGTAACTAGAAAAAAGAGGACACTTCCATTGACTTGGACATACAAATGAATGAATTCTGGCTAACTTTCGAAACAGAACTTTCACACACAGAGGAACCTCTCAAAAAGAAGTAAACTCCGTCAAAAACAGAGGGGGGAGGTCATAACAAAGTTATAAGCCCCTCGAGTACATACGGCCCTCCAGGCCAGAACAGAAATTGGGGAGAGGACCCGCTACAGGGTTTCGTCCCCAAATTCTCACCACCGACTAGTCAGTGTTGTGCTGATCCTACTCGAGTCTGGTTGTGTGCCCTAACGCTCTGCAGTCACTTCACGACCACCACATTCCCAGGAATCACCCTGATGCCTACCTCGACATTCCCCCGTACACCTGCTTCTCGGGCAACGACGAGATTTAACATCGCTCGGGGGCCAGCAGGTCCCCCACACCATGTAAGTTGAGGAAATAAACTTGCCTCACCATTATGTTGACTTCTTCAATGACTTCACGCGTACTCGGCATTCCACCTCCCTTACCCATCCTTTAATTTGCGAGATACCCTCTCACAATCGATTCTAATAATTTTCCTTCGGTCGAGGATGGAAAGGCTGGAATCTCTGTCCTGAGAAAAACATTCGAAGGTAAATACACCAGTTCTTCAAAATTGTGTATGTAAGAACGAAACAACCTGAAGAATGAATCCAATACAGGACACAAGATGAGTTAATAAGAAAATTAAAATTACTTTTAGAAAATATAAGACTTCAACACATTGGGGAAGAATATAGAAAAGGGATAGAACAAATCATCAATGCATATCATGATATTTACACATTACCAGGAGACCCACTTCCATGCACAAACTTGACTCAACACAAAATTGTTCTAGAAGACAAGAAACTAATCTACATTATATCCTACAAGCCTCCAGAATATAATGTAGGGAAGGCGAAATTTTTTCCTCCTTTCAATCTGAACTCTGGATTCCATCAAATTCCAGTGGACAAAGATTCGAAAGAATATACTTCATTCTCAACATCAGAAGGACTCTTTAAATACACTCGAATGCCATTCGGACTCAAAAAATCTCCTCCCACATTCCAGAGAATGATAGACCCCGCACTCTGAGGTTCAACAGGAAAAATGTGTTCTGTGTATTTAGATGATATTGGTGTATTTGGCTCAACAAACGAAGAACATAACAAAAACCTGATCATACTTTTCGAGCGTTTCGGTCAAACTGGATTGAAATAACGAACCGACGAGTGCGAGTTTTTAAGACCTGAACTCAAATATTTAGAACACATTATCATGAAAGACAACCAAAGAAACCAACCGAAGTTAAATCATTTCTTGTACTTAATGGTTATTATAAAAAATTCGTTTTAATATATTTTCAACAAGCACCACGTCATTAATAGAATTGACAAAAAAAAAAGAGTTTTCGACTGAACATCAAACTGCGAAGAAGCATTTCATAACATAAAACAATGCTTCTGTACGGCACTGGATCTACGATACCCCGATTTCAGTACAGATTTCACATTAACAACTAGTGCTTCAAACGTTGGTCTTGGCGAACTGCTATTACAAGAAAAACAGTCATGCCACTATATTTTACGAAACTTAAATATATCATAATTGAATTATAGAACAGATGAAGAAGAACTTCTGACTTTTGTTTAGTCAATTCGACGATAATGACAGTACTTATTGAGAAAAAGATTTTGAATAAACACAAGCACTAAAATGGCTAATAAACCTAAAAGATTCAAAATCAATACTTCTATAATGGAGACACCGTATAAAGAATATGAATATGAAATAGACTATGAACAGAGAAAAGAAAACAGAGCATCTGATGCACTATCAAGAGTTTTCCAGATCCAAACTGATTCAGCAGAGCTCAAAGCCATAAATTTAATTTTCGAATCTATCCTAAACACAACCGAAGAAATGGTTCAAAAATCAAGGCCAAGTCAATAAACTCAAATTTTCAAAAAAGAATCTTAAAAATTGAAAACTTCATTAACAAAGCGCAAGCAATACAAATTCTACCTTTCTGTTCTTACAAAATGTCCCCTCATGCCCAATAAAGACTCCGCCAACCAAAGACTTACTCGAAGTCAAACTAGAGCGCAAGCCAATTCCAGAGATTCCAATACCAACCATAGAATTAAACGCAGTATTTCATTTAATTTTGGAGAAAAACCTAAACCCAAGGTGATGAACAGTCCTTCACTTGATAATATTAATTCTGCATTTCCAGGCGTAATTTTTCCGGAAACTTTAGAGAAAAGAGCAACTTGTATTAATGATTTGTGCTTCGATGAAACCAGTGTAAACTTGAGTGTATTGAATAAAGCTGAAGGTAATCAAACTCGATGTCTTAATCAAACACCTTCAAATCGGTCTAAAAGGAAAAATTATTTAAAAATCAAGGGCTTATCCTCTTCAGATCATTAAAAAAGTTACAAGGTTTTTAACAACAGTAGTATAACCAGCTGGCGCGATTTAAACGTGAGTAAACCTCTAGTTGAATTAAACGACGACACCTTTGCGGCAGCTTATTCTATAATTATACCCACAGAAAATTCTTTGGCCGAAATTGACAGAGAACCTTCGCTCTCTCATGTCGAAAATTTTCCGTCCCCCATTGAAAGTCCTGTTGTGAATTGACGTCCTACCCCCATAAATAATACTCACCCTTCCAATAATTTCGCGAAAAATTTGAACGCTTTAGAGATTAAAATCATTCAACGAAACATGTCCCCACCAAACAATCAACAGGTCTCTCTTCAAGGATTTGATAAATTTGAGGACTCCTCAAGAAAGAACACAACAAATTAAAAAATTACTCTCTTTACAGCATTTAAACGCGGAGGAAATAGAACAAGTAAGAAGACTGGTCGAGGAAGATGCGGATCGATTTTACATTCCCGGAGAACGACTCACCGCTACCAACGTTCTCCAACATAAGGTATCCACGACAGACGACCGATCCGTATTCACGCGCCAATATCGGTTTCCGCCCATGCACAAAGATGAGCTACTGAGATGGACTAACGACCTATTAAAAAACGAAATTGTTGAGCCATTACTATCCCCATTTATGCATATTCGTTGGAAGAACACCAACGGACATTTATTACACTCATGGACAGATCGCGTTCAGCAAATTTAAAATTACAATCGGGAAAATGCGAGCTTTCACGATCGGAAGTAACTTGCTTGGAACACATTATTGATAAAGACGGGTTACGTCCAGACCCCAAGAAAACTATCACGGTAAAAAATGTTCCCATTTCAACAAATGTCATAAATATAAAACGATTCTTGAGATTTGCCGGATATTATTGCCGCTTTATAGAGGGTTTTTCAAGCAAAGCTGCACCCATGACTCAGCTTCGAGAAAAGGATGTCCCCTTTAAATGACCGGAAAAACAACAAAACGCATTTGATGTCGTGAAAAATGATTTATGCGAGGAACCCCTTTCTGAAAGACCTGACTTCGATAAGCCATTTTTCCTCACGACGGATGCATCAGGCTTTACGATAGGCGGAATATTATCTCAGGGCGAGATTAAACGTGATAAACCAGTAAGTTATGTGTCAAGAGCATTAAATTCTCACGAAATTAAATGTGACACAAATAATCAGGAATCTCTGGCAATTGTGTTTTGCATAACACATTTTTGGCATTATCTGTATGGCAGAAACGTTCATAATCGTTACTGACCACAAATCTTCAATCTGGTTTTCAAATTCAAGCGATCCATGCTCACGTATTACAAGATGGAAATTAAAATCCTCTGAGTACGATTTTGAAATAGTCTATAAAGCAGGTAGGATGAATGTAAATGCTGACGCATTATTCAGAAACCCAGTGGATCCTCCCAAAATTAACAATGAAATAAATTATGAACAACACGATATTCCAGTAAAGAGACTCAAAAACTCTAAAAAATTAAGAAGAATTAGATTCTGATATTCGAAAAATCGAAAAGGAAATAGATTTGGTATGTTCTGAAGAAAGTGATTACGAAGCGCTTGAGGGAGCGAATTCCACAAGTGCAACTTCCGAAGGTGATGCGAAGTTCTCTCATATCAGAACATGACCCAAAAATTTGGCCAATATTTTTGACCCTCGGACATTAATTCTAAGAAGTATTATAAGCATGTTAACAAACATTTTGGATTGGGCGAATTTCAAAGGAATCAAGAACTTAATGTTAGAAAATTTCAGAAAGAACCCAGTAAATCCAGTTAAGTCAGAGAAAGCTTTAAATAAAAAATGTAATGTTGTGATAACGAGAGGAAAAATTCAAAATCAAGAAACTCAAGAATCTCTAAGAAATGAGTAAAATCAAGGAACTCAAGGAAATCAAGAAACTCAAGGAAAACAAGAAGTGAAGAATCTCAAAATTATCAAAAAAGTCAAAGAGATCAAGACAAACAAGAAACTCCGGTAACTCAAGGAAATCATGTAGGAAGAATTGGAATTCCAGGGTAAGAGAAATGCGGCAGGCCAAAATTAAATCAAGAAAATACAGTACGTATTCAAAAACCAGAAATCATTAGTTTTAGAGGAGGAATTCAAGTTCCTGAGGAAAAAAAACGTGGAAGATCGAAAACGATTTGAATTCCAGTACAAGAAGTCAAGAAGGAAAGAGGCAGGACTCGCAAAGAAGTCAATCAACGTTAATCTATAAAATCATATAGCATTGCCTGATGAGTCAGAATCAGGAAGAAAACTCTCAGAAATATTGTACAATGTTAAACAATTAATCCAACCTTCAAAAATTATAGCCGAAAAATTCAAACTACGATCAATTAAAATTGTCAAAACTTCTCAAATTGCATATACTGACTGGCAGGAAGTTTTATACATTTTTAAAACTACTTTTTCGCATTCTTGGACAAAGGTTATACACTCAACTCTGAACTGAAATCATCTGGGCTTAAGTCGTTTATAGAATTTTAGACGGCTCGCATTCGTTGATGAGGGGTTTCAAGGGGTGGAGAGAGGTCAAGTGAGTGCAGCGGATTCGAGCAGTTGCGTAGCTACAAAGCGGGCAGTCTGAAAACTCGCGTGCATATTTCGCATTTATTTTAAAATACACGCGGAAAATTCTTTCTTCATTTATTAGCCTTCATGATTTAAAAAGCTTGTTGTGTCTTGATAATACAAAATTAGTTTTTAAAACTTTAATATTTCTCTTTACAGTGTTGTATTTCGTCACTAACGAATAGATTCTTGGGACTTTCCCACATAACGAAACCATCTGCCAAAAATTGTAAAACATTCTAAAGCTTGGCCTTCGGGCACGATAATCTTTCAATTTCTTTATTGCCTTCGAAAACAGAGTTGTAAAC
>JAUMHM010000085.1:59917195-59928808 GCA_032362435.1 Melikaiella ostensackeni
TATGAAATGCTTACGTTTCAGCATTAACAGAAAAGGGTGGAAAAGTATCTTCATTTACTACTGGCGAAAGAAACAAACAGAGGACGGTTTCTCCATCGTCCAACGGCAACGATGTTGAAAATTTCGAAAAAAGGAAGCCAAAAAAATCATATACAACGCCTACTACTTCTTCTCATGAAGATGATGATAAATACATTGAATCTATGAGCGGTAAGGTTGTCAATAAATTTTCAATTTCATGATATTCGTTAAAAAATTCTATATTTGTGAATTATAATTGCAGACACGGATGATACATCAGGCTCGGAAAGAAATGAACCTGCAAAGATGCTGAAAAAAAAACTTGACTGCTTCTTCAGTCCGACTCCTATATAACAGAGGGAAAAATAAGAATCCAATAGTTAAAAAGATGAAAACTGAGACAACATCAAATGGTTTGTTAAAAAATTAGTATTCAAGTAAATGATTATTTATATACTCTTACACTGTCGGCGGAAATTATCTACAGGCCTATTTTTCAGGGTGGCCGTAGGTCAGGGAAAACCTGGAAATCAAGGGAAAGTCAGGTAATTTTATTGGTCAGGGAAAAGGCAGGGATTATCACAAAAATTTTGCAAAAGTCAAGAAATTTCTATAAGAGGCACTTTAAATAACTGCCAAGGGTAATTAATTTCAAATTTTTAAAGTTCAACATTTTACTTAAAAAGTCATCCATTTTGGTTGAAAATTCAACTTTTTTGTTAAAAATTCGTCTTTTTGAGTTGAAACTTCAACTATTTTGGTATAAAAGTAGTTATTTGTTGAAAACTCATCTTTTGGTCTTGAAAATTAAACTGAAATCTTTCCTGAGTGAATATTAAAGTTTTTTTTATAAATTCATCATTTTTGTTTAAAAATTCATCTGCTTCAGTAGAAATTTCATCGGTTTTTGGTAAAAAAATGCAACTGTTTGGTTGAAAATTAATCTGCTTTGGTTAGGAAATCAACCATTTTTTTGAAAACTCAATTTTTTCCATTGAATTCAACTGTTTTCGATTTAAAATGAAAATATTTTCTGGCTGAAATATCCACTGCTACAATTATTCGTTGGAAATTCACATTTTTTTGAACAAAATTTTAATGCTTGGTTGAAGGTCAAACCACTTTCTTAAAAAATAATTTTTCCAGTTAAAGATTCATCACTTTAGTTGGAAATTCATCTCTTTGATTAAAAATTGATCTCTTTTAATTGAAAATTCAACTGTTTGGGTACAAGTTGAACTATTTTATTATATATTCATTTTTTTAGTTGGAGTTTTATCTTTTTGGCTTAAAATTTCACAACTTGGTTGAAAATGCAACTGTTCGATTGAAAATTAAGTTTTTTATTGAAGATTCATATTTTCGAGTAGCAAATTCAACTATTTTAATGAAAATTCGTCCTTCCACTTAAAAGTTGAACAATTTGGATGAACTTTTTTCTTTTTCTCGATTCAAAAATCTTTATTTGTTGAAAATTTATCATTTTAATAGAAAATTCATCTCTTTAGTGTCAGGGAAAAAACAGGAAATTTTGAAAACGCAGTTTTTCGGCCACCCTGTATTTTTTGACCTATTACTAAAGTGCTTAATTTTTTAAATATTAACATGAATTTTGTTTTCATGATATTGCAAAGGTGATAAAATTGTGCGTCTAATGAGGATGAAGGTTGAAGCCGTTGAAGGTAAAATCTCAATTTCATAAAAATATATTGCAAAAAAACGTCAAATTCTACCCTAGGGTCAAACTTGATGCAAAAAAGTCGAAAAATTTGAAATAATTATTATACTTTCCAGGTGATAAAAAAAAATCGAAACAAAAAATTTTGTATAGATATTCCTAAAATCATTAAAAAATGATAAAGAACTTTTCTTTTCAAAATTTTTCAAATATTTACACTTGTTGGAAATTTTCCTACTTTTCTGCACAAAGTTTCACCCAAGGACAGAATTTGGGGACATAGTTCTATAAAGATCCTTATATTTCTTATTATTACTATGGAGAATTACCTTTAAAATGAGTCCAAGAATATTAAAAAATGTTAATTATTTCCAGAGTTATTCCAATTTTTCTAAAACATTTAAATTTAACGATTTTTTGAGATATCTATTTCAAAAATTGAGATTTTGCCTTCAAAATGGGCTTTTCAGGCGCAGAATTCTCTTCCCTTTCGCAGTATTATGAGAAAGAGAAATTCATGTTAATAATATAAAAATTAAGGCACTTTAGCTACATCTCGAAAACAAGCCTGTAGATAATTTCCACCGGTGGTGTATATATTTCAAGAGTTTTTAAAATACTTATAACACATTTTAGATGAGATTAAGGTTATGCTGGAAGCCTTGGAATCAAAAATGGAGGAATGAAAGAGGAGCATACAGTACGATTTTAAAAAAAAAGTTGATAACGTAGGATTATGAGCCTTCTTACATCAACGGCCTCAATTTCATTTTGAAACTTTGTGAACACTTAACAATCATTTATTTGACATTTCCAGAAGTCATTTATTTTACTTCACTCTGGAAGGCTACCAGATATAAATTCCGTATTCAACGTTGTTATACCTATGATAATAAATAAGAACGTACAGATGTCATACAGCGGATTTGGACGCCCAACAAATAATGTGACGAAGGAGAATTTTTCTACAACTCACACATTCCTTATTTTTAAAGGTAACTAGCAAAATTGATCAAACTTTTCACATCATGAATGATAATTTAACATGGGTCACTATAATTATGTATTCTTGATTCCAGAGATTGTACTGCGGAAATTCCCTAATACTATTTCAATCACAGACATTAATAGTAAACTCAGTCGCTGGCTCTCGCAGGCTCCAGGTAGAAAAGGCGGCAGAAAAGAACGCCATGATAAGATTATTGGAGCCATAGCAGGCCCATCAGGCCAAGATCGAGAAACCGTAGTAGACCCAACAGCTCCAGTGCAAGAAGACGTCGAACAATGAGGCTTTAACGTTACTTTGATCAACATTTATTCATTATTTTCGAGTAGTAGATAATATGATGCCTTAAATATTCTTTTTCAATAATTTCTTTAATTATTATCTTATATCTGATTGGATAATTAAAATTTTCAAGGACAATTCTGCAGTATTTATTAATGTTTTTCCTCTACCACAACGATTTTTACTGTCATGTTAGGCTAGTCTATTTAAGTCCCATAGCACTGCGTCAAAACCTATCATACTATGCCTTTTATTTAAAAACACCAGTGAACCAGTGACAACCCGCGGATGCATCTGACTTCATTAGAAGTACTTGCATTTGCCTGGACGTTTGGCCAGTTTTCATACAGTCAAACCTCCCGCTCGATAGTAGTTAAAACCAGTGAATACACAACCTGGTTGTAGGTCGCAGATGGTTACCCATCCGAGTGCTGTTCGCGCTCGAAAAAGCTTAACATCCGGACTCTTACCGAGTCTGGATTCACCGCGCACGCCAGTGCTGGATTGTTACTACGGTAGGATTATGCCAGTAATGTCTCGGTACTAACAGCCTGTATCATGCCACATTATCTTCCGGAAGGTTGCCAGTACCAAGCCAGCATTAGAGCCTCCCATGTGCCATTACCAACAATATTAATTTAGTCCAGGCGCGGTACTAAGCCAATTGTCAATACGAACGTAGTCAGTACCACGCCAGCTTGAAGCCAAGAGTATGCCGTTCTTCGAACGTCACTTTGCCAGTATTAAATCTGTATCATGACGACCTAACACCAACTAACAGCCATCATTGCGCTAGTATTGTATTTTTGCTACGCCAATATAAAGCCAGTATCATGACGACCTAGCTCCAATGAAAATTAGTTGTTGTGCCAGCACTAGATTGATACTTTGCCAGTATTATTCCAGCACTATGACGACTTAACGCCAGCATGAAGCCGAGATTATGCCATGGATATATTCTTACCGTGCCAGTATTAAAGCAGTACTGGTCCGGTACTGACTGCCAGTGTTGTGCCAAGTCATCTTTTGGAAGTGCCCCAGTATCAAGCCAGAATTAGAGTCTACTTTGTGCCAGTACCGCGCCAACATCAAAATATCTTGTTTGGTACTGGCGATGTACCGTGCAAGTTGTGAATTTCTACTTGGGGAAATACATTGGGCGCCGTCGTGCCCCGTATGTGATGTTGCAAGGTTTAATTAATTTTGATATATTTAGAACGTTTATAGAACCAATTTATGATATCTGGAGTTTAAAAAATACTTCACCTATTGAAACATAACCTTTCCTTGCTTCAAGTCTTTCAAAATATGCTGTAAGTACTTAGTTTCTGCCACAGATTTTTCCATCTGTTTCCGCCAAAACTGTTTAAAGAAATTGCATTACATCACTATTTCTCCAAACAAAAAATGCCATTTCGTGTAAAAAAGTAATATAAAAATCAACAAAGACGGGCGTTATTTGTAATATCCAGCGTACCCCGTACCGCCACCATAGCCGACTCTCCCTTACTTATTACGCAAACATTTTTTCCACCTGACTGCAATTTTCTCGCCGATAGTAGACGTAGCACGAATGAATATCCATTCGAGCGCTGTGTTCGAAATGGCTTAACGTTCGCGATTTCGCCGGAGTTGAGATTCACCGCGCAGTTATTCTGCCGTCGGTAACTAGATCACCCAGAACAAGAAAAGATGAACACCAAAATGATTTTCATAGAAGTGCAAAATATCACTATTCAACACTATTAAAAAACAACTATAGATATTTTCCGTGTGAGAATGTGGAAGCTGTGCATTTGTTTAACAATTTCTTTATAACAGTCGTAAATTTAATTTGTTTGTTTCCAACAACATTTAATGATAACAATCATGATTTTTCATGAATAAACCTTCAATTGGAGCATTTGTTTATACTATTTGTTATAATAGACAATGTAGTCTAATTTGTTTATAGCAATCCTTAATTGAATTAGCACCAAAACATCTTCATGGATTTAAGGTTGATGGAATTGTGGTTTAGAGGCAGAAACCAAAATTCTATATTTCTTCATAAAATTATTGATAATAATAGCCATTGTTGGCACATGGTGATAAGTGGTTACTATATATCGATCCAGCAGTGAATCTAACAAATTTTAGATGAAAAACATAATGTTTCCAGCAGTTCAGCACCGCAGTAAAAAATTAGTTTATAATGATCAGACTACGGCTTTTCTTTCCGAAAAATTGGTGGAGCTGGAAATGGGGATTGACTAGTCGTCCCAAAATTCCAGGATGACTAGCCAAACTTATGAAAAATATTCGACTATGCTCATCTCGGATTTCGGGACGACGAGAGTAATAATTAAGTTGAATATTAATAGGATTATTTATGTTCTATAAGTGCAGATGCAATAATACTGACCAATAATAACTTTCTTTCCGTATTTTTGTAAAGAAAAAATCATATTGTTAAAAATACTAATCTTGTCACTTTATATCCGTTTGAATATTATTGCGTCAAAAAAATAGAGCTTGTAGAGGATTATAAATATTAAATTCTGGCGTTTGACCACTAAAATAACTAATCATCATTCTTCGCCAAATTATCTACTCTAAATCATAATCTACTTCAGGCGTGATTTCCCCTATAGGCCACGCGACAGAGCAAAAAAAATGGTCATTTTTGACATTATTCCGACTACAGAAATTATGGTTTTAAAATGTTCCTGGATCAATATAAGAAACCGTTTTCCTTATTCCCCTTCCCCGACCTCTGCGTATCTTTTGGCAGTGGCGTAAACTTTCGAAAAATGGTTTTATGTTTATAACTCGTTTGTTTATGGTTATTTCGCAAACTCCGGGTCTAAAAAAATTGAAGTACATGAAATTTCCCACGAAAAAGGCTTCATTCATTTTTTTCATACGACCCATATTTTTCCAATAATAGCCGGGCAAAGTTGAAAAATTTGTAAAAAATGTTGAAAACTTGCACTTATACTAGTTCTGAAAAGACATTAGATAAATTTATGCACTAATTGTCGGTAAGATCAATGTTAATAAATAAATAATGCATTAACAACTAATTTTTCATTGTTTATAAATAATTTTATTAATGGAATAAATGTTTTTATTATATACGGTTTTCACAATTGCGAACCTATGTATGTAAGTATTTGAGACCCGAGTTGAGACCACTAACTCGAAAAATTTAGAGAATAGCTTGGTCGTTGAAATGTATAAAATCCAGAATGCCATAGGCCTATCGGAAAATTGAATTAGGATCATTGTAATTTAAAACAAAAGCAACGAATACCATTGGCGCAGAACCGGGCCCATCACTTTCAGCAAATGTTGACTGCAATGACAAGCGCGTGACTGTAACAAGGAAAATTCATGTAGAATTATTATGTATTATATATATAAAGTAAGGTGAAATGCATACCAGTCACACCATAGAGTGCGAAAGAGATGCTCTTATGTTATTATAACGTCTCACTTGCACTTGTGCTTCCCTATGATCGGATTGAATTTAACCTTACGGTATATATAAGTAATGTTTGTAAATTTGTGAGGCTTACCAAAAAAATTTTCATTCGACTGATTGATTTAGAAGTTTTCTTTTTTTGGAAGCAGACGATCCTTAAGAGTGGAGGTGGAAAGCTCATCCTGCATTCCTCCACGCTTAGATCTTCCCACACCTGAGTTTGATTGCTGAGGTTCGACCTCCATCAGGTCACCTCTACTCTCCTGTTCATTGTCGTCAACATCATCATCGCTTGACTCAGCTGACTCGCTCTCTGACTGAAGCCCTTCGTCGTCCTCATCCCTCAAAAATCGCTCTAGTTGAATACCGACTCTGTCGTCAATGTAGCTGATGTCTTCATCCTCCTTGATATTTGTGCAAGATTGACCACGGCAATTGCCACAAATCCTTGATCATAGCAGATCAGCTTTTCTGCAAGCGCAGGCTGCTTTGCAACCTTCGATGCATTTGCACGAAATTCTCTGCAGCAGTTCTTGCGGAACATTCTTGTTGATATACCAATAATCCGTCAATATCTTGTGTCCAGTATCACGGAAAGAAATAATCAGCTCCTTGCTCTACACGTAATGACCCTTCACATGGACGAGAAGACTGGTGAAGACGCCCTCTCTTCCCTGCACATGGCCCGGGCGGTTTAACTATTCGCACACTAACGCGTACACTTTCACCCAATAGAGCAGATGTTTCTCAATATTACAACGACCAAGGGACTAAGCTATTCTCTGAATTTTTCGAGTTAGTGGTCTCAAATACTTACGTACATAGACTCGCAAATGCGAAAAGCGTATTAAATGAAAACATTTATTCCATTAATAAAATTATTCATAAACAATACAAAATAAGTTGTTAATGCATTATTTATTTATTAACACTGAACAATTAGTGCATAAATCTATCCAAAGAACATTTTAAAACCATAATTTCTTTAGTAGGAATTATTGTCAAACAAAACTACGTACCGCCTGGTCTATAATATCAACCAAGTTTTTCTTATATGAACAAAATAAGCAATTTTTGGAAACTTCATAAATCAGTGCCTGTTGCTAAATCTCTTAAGACCTACTAGTACCGTTTTATAGAGTAAAAAAAGAAATTATTCATACATATATGAAAAAAACTTTGTTGATATTAGAAATACTAGAATACTGTATCCGATACATATTTATTCGCGTCATCGATATGCGTTGAGTGACATACTGACAAATTTTCCACTCCCTCTTGGGATCTAGTAATACCAATTTGTAAATTTGAAAAATATTTTGTTTATATGAGGACAATTTTTTTAATATTGAGAATACAACATATTATGTAATTGCTCGCGTCTCCGAGACGCATCGATTGACCCAATGAAGAACCTTTCCTGACCTTCCATGATCTACTGATAACTTTTTAAAATTATTTAATGAATATGTTTGGCTTGTTTATATCAAGAATATTTTTTGATATTATGAATGCAACTGTACTGTATATGGTACATTTGTTCGCGTTTTCGAGACTCATCGATTCATCTAATGAAGAACCTTTCCAGACCTTCCATGATCTACCGATAACTCTCACTGATTATTTAGAAAAATTGTTAGGCTTTTTCAAATGAAGAAAATTGGTTGATATTATAAATACAACAGTACTGCATCTAACACATTTGTTCGTTTCTGCGAGACGTATCGTTTGACCTGTTAGCAAACCACTCTTTTCTGATGGACTCTAACTTTATGGAAATAATATTTCCCGTTCATCTTATACATAAAATGATTTTTTGGTGCTTAGCCAACTTCATGGATTTTACTGAGATACAGTTACGGAAATTATTATAACTTACATTTAATATACTAGAGTTCAACATAGTATAGAAAATTTCGTGATTTAGACATACTTTAATCAAGGGCGAAGCGCGAGACACGTGATGAGAATGTATTACAGTAACAGTTGTTAATGATTTTACATTTAATTTAGGAAGGTTTATGTACAAATATGGGTGAAGAACAAAAACCGAATGATTTTTTTTTTCATTGCATTATCTGCCTATTTACTTAAATACCTTCATAAAGTAAAACTATACAAATAAAAATAAATAATATAAATACCACTAAAAGTAATGTACGTTTGATAATATATGTTTAAAGAAAATAATTAAGATTTTTATAAACAATTGAATTGTACCAAAACTGCGTTAAATTATTGTGAGAGTGACTGCTAGTTACAAAAGTGTATTATGAGCTAAGAACAATCATGTTCAAAATGTAGGGCTATATAATCGCGTTTTGATACAAAATCTGTTACCTTAAAGTACCTTAAAGTAATTTTTGATTTAATACATGGCCCAATGATTTTTTAAATTAATAATCTATTGTTTAACTTTGCATCATTTCGTTTGAGGTTTGCCCTACATTCCGAACACTAGCGCCACGCTCGGGAAGATTGGGCGTGTACTTCATCCACAAACACGCTCATTTTTCGTTACATTACTTTGGTCTCTTTATGTCTATTCTCCATGAAATTAAACAACAATTTTTTTGAGTTTCTGTAGAACTTTCTCTCTAAAAATTCACAAAAATTTATCTAAAAAATGATATAGATTATCAAAAAAAAAATTAGCACTTCAAATCTTACATAGATCATAACGGACTCAGAGTGAAAATAATAAAAATATAATTGAATTCTACAATTTCAAGATTCAAACAGTTTACAGTGAGGTAACTGATAAAAATCGCGGCCCAACTGGATGATATACATCAGGGTCAACAATTTTATTTATTCATTTGTATAAGTGAATATGAATGATTTAAAGTGGAATATGAAAACTGGACTAGAAGAAGAAAAACTACTGTAGATTGGGGAAAATACCTCGGCTTCCACAATCAGTGACTACACATTGAAATTCCATTCGTTTTTTACTAATTTTAAAATTTACTGAGATTTCAGTATGATTCACAGAGAATAATTTTTTTTTACCGAAAAACCAGTGACAAAAAGCAAACTTTTCCTCAAATTTTGAGTTCTATTGGAGCATGTATCAATTGATTTTCACGCACATGAGAATCGGTGACTCATTTTTCAGAACTCGAGTTAGTCTTAATCTACTGGGAAATAGTGGGAAGTTCTTGAATTTCTATTACTGATTTCTTTGTAAAGAAACTTAGTGATGTTTAAGTGACGAGTACTGGAAATTTCAGTCTCTTTATTAGAGAAGCAGTACAAATAACTGAAATTTCAGTGAATTTTCACTGATTAATTTCATGGAAAATATTCACTGATTATTAGTGATATTTCACTGATACAGGTTTATAGAAAATAGTTTTTTTTTTAACTAATTTTTTCTAAGACTTCAATTTATTTACATTTACGCACTGAGAGAAAATATGAATACAATTTTTCTAATCTAGTAAGGCATCACTTATAAGGGCTCTTTTTACTAAATTTGTCTTCGTAATAAAGATAGTCTTCCTAATGAGAGACGTGATAGTTTTCAAATACACTACCGGCGGAAATTACCTTCACGCCTGTTTTTTGAGCTGTTGCTCAAGTCCCTTAATTCTTACAATATTTACACGAAATTTTGGCCCTCAAATAGCACGAAGCGTAATAAGAATTTCGCTTTAATAAGTCCAAGTTGAAGGCAAAATGTCAATCTTACAAAAAAATATTGCGAAAAAAATGTCAAATTTCGATGTTTTCAAAATGTTGGAGTAACTCTGAAAATAGCTAACATTTTTCTAGGTTCTTGGGCTCACTTTGCAGATAAGTGCCCATGGTATTTTTTTGAAGTATTTAGATATTTTTAGAGTTTCCTTCCTCAATCCTGCCAGAGGGTTAAATTTGGTGCAAAATAGTCGCGAAATTTCATGAATGTGTAAATACTTATGTTACCTACCCCTTGGTCTGAGTAAAGGGGGGATCGTAACAGTAGTGGTTGGTGAGGGGGTGAGATGAGAGGGTTAGAATGTTAGGTCACGGGCTGTCCTGGTAAATAGTAGTTAGCCGAGTATCTCGTGGTTAACTAAAAGGTAGGAGGCCGGTGGCTCGGTTGTGTCGAAGTGCCGAGGGAGGTTGTGGACACGGAAGGTTGAATTAGCGCGATTTTCTCGTGGCGTTCTCGAAGCCAGACATCGATGGCTTGCATCCCCTGCGTTATTATGGGCCCGAGATGGTCCCACCGGCGCGAAAATCGCGGGCGGCAAGAGGTCGCCCCCCGATGACCCCTTTCCCCCTTTTTGTTTTGGGAAGGGATCACGGAACTGAAGTGAGACGTGGGGTATTTTAAAAGTGCAGATTTCCTTTATGAGGTTCGGGTCTTGACGAGCCAGGGCGGAAACTTCTCGCGGGCGGCGAGCCTAAAAGGGAAGGCGACAAGGTTTCAGGGGACCCGATGGCCGCGAGATCGAAGACATCGACACCGGTGTCAGGTGTTCTGGTAGGCACGGCGAACGATGTTGGAGTGGCGTGAGGCCGGTGCTCACCCTGGAGTTGCAGCGGCGCGGCCAATGGAGTCATGCTTCGGCTGGAGACGGCGACGATTGTTGGAAGGTCGGCTTGCCCATGAGCTGGAGTGGCTAAAGACGAGCTTCCGGCTCGTGGGTCCGAGGTGCCGGTTCGCGTGTCTTTGCTGCGGTGGCTCCGGAAGTGGAGGGTTCAGTTCCCTCGAAAATGTCGGAAGTTCCTCCTGGGGTGGTCGCAGAAGGGGAGCCGGCACGTGGGGGATCTCCGGGTGCCGTACAAGCCAGGGTGGCGGAAATGTGAGACGCGGCTCGGAGTAAAAACGCGGTACGCGAAGAGTGAGGGGGACGCATAACGAACGAAACTGTTTTAAGTCAACGCTGTTTCATTTAGTCGAGTCAAAGGTTGCGGATTGTGAATATTTGAGCGTAGGTATCAAGAGCAGCTCCCCGAATCGGGTCTGGAGACTTCTTCTTCTTTAATTCTGCAAGGGAGCAGACTATTAGCCTAGGTCTGGAGACTAATCTCCTTTCCGTTGATGCTAGACCTATTTGGCCAAGCCTATGAAGGCTGTGTGCCTTTGTTTCATGTTAGGTTGATGGAGCAGAGAGGAAGTAACCAATGGGAGCAGAGGTTCATTGCGCGAGGTAGGTGGGTGGGTGTGAC
>JAUMHM010000085.1:59931377-59944041 GCA_032362435.1 Melikaiella ostensackeni
TCATTTTCATGGATGGCAGTCGCTCCCAGGGGGACCCTGCGGTGGTTGTTTGACCAATTTTTTGAATTATATATATACGAGTATATATATATATATAACAAATACATATATAACAAATAATAGTGTAACAGCAAAAAATTCATATTTTTAAAATACTTCAGCGGAAATATTACATCAGAGATGGTGGTTACAAGGCACTTGAATCGTATCAGCTTGTATCTGTATTTCTTTTATTTATTCGTCACATGGTTGCAAAGAATTGTGCCTGAGAATTGAAAGTTTTAAAATACGAGTAAGCGAAATAATTATAAGGATTCAATTTAATCTGCAATGAAATTGAATCCCTCATTCTTACTGTAAAAAGTTCCGTACGTTTTCCGATCAAGTTGTCATCGGTATCGAAAAAAAGTCTTTAAAAAAAATTCCTAGCACTGTAGATAAACATATTTTGTTTTATAGATTATTTTTTTGTTTGATGAATAATTTTGGAAGATATTGCAAAAAAAGCATAAAAAGCAGTTTTTTTTATTTTCTAAACTCATATAATATCTTGATATAACTTATATGAAAAAAAGTATAATATATAACGTCCGACATTGAATTTTAATTACGTGAAACTCTTATCTGGAAGGAATAATTTCACAAGTCTGTGTACCTACTATAAAATTATGGTGCTACCTTTTAATATCATTTGAATAATTTATTATGTTCACTTCAGGCATGAAATTATCAGAGTTTGTAAGAATAAAATTATGATATAAGGTTCCGAAAATTTAAGTCCTCTTTATCCCGAAATTCGGCAGGATTAGTTAATTATGTTGCATAAGCTTAGCTAGTCATTAACGCTTGTGGCCATGACGCAAGCAAGAAAACATCAAAGAAACTTACACATGTCATACATTTCGAGTTTTTTAAAACTTCAAAAAGAAAATGTTCTTTTTTTAATTCTCACCCCAAAGGACCTCACATAAAATGTACGGAAAAGGCCTTTCGGTGGATTTTACTCACACTTATTTTTTTATAGTCTATGAGTTTCCCTAAAACGAGTCGGACTAATTAAAACTGGTCTTTTTCTGCGCGAGGCATATTGTTTTCGGCCCCGAGTAAGAATCCTACAACTTGGGATAGTATCAAAACACTTTAATTTGATCTGCAAAAAATTTGAACTCCTAATTTTTACTGTACAATATTTACAGGAGTCTATACGGCTGAACACGTACAGGGAAAACAATCCTGATCATTTACAATTAAGTTCTCATCGTATCCAACAAAGTTTTCAAAAAAATGTCTAGACCTCTGGATAAAAACATTTTGTTTTTTTACATGTTTTTTCGGTTGATAAGCAAATATTGAGAAAACTGAAAAAAATATTGATAAAAGCTCAAAAACGATACTTAATAATAATTTGAGAAAGCAAACATATTATATGTAATAATTTGAATTCGAATCTAGCATTACCTATGTACCATAGCCTTTCCTAATTTTTATAATTTTAAAATTCTGTAATAAACAGAGTAAGTATTTCATTTAGTGTTATCGAGATTCGTGACACCGAATCGCCACCAAGTATGAAAAATGAGTTGAAATATCACTGAGCTTACATTTATAATTTATATCTAAAAATAAACCATTTTTCAAAATTTGCAGACAGGAACCTATATCAAAGACCAAATTATAGTGATTTTGTATCAAATGTTTGGAACAAATTCAAGACAGTAATTATTCTGTAATTTTAAACGATATAAATTGAAAATTGGAGAAATGTACGAAAAACGAGGATATGTAGATTACAATTCCATTCCAATATTCATAGAACCTTACAATCACATCTTATTTCATGATTTTACATATTTATAACGAAGAAATAAGTTCACAATTGCATCCGTCAAACAATGAAAAGAAATGCAATTTTTGCAATGCAGATGCAGGTACAAGAATGTTAATATTATATTTATTTATGTCAAAGGTAAGGAAATTTGTGAAAGAATAAAATAAAGCTCATGAGGAATAGTAGAAAATTGATAAATGAGAGTCTATTCTAATACAAAACAAATGTTGAGAAGCAGAATCGTTCATGTCAAAAAGATCTACAAATTTTCTCCACACCATTTTTCATAAGATAAATAGTTTTTGTTTTAATCGTGAAAAATGATGTTAAGAATAAAAATTTCAATTTTTTGGTCCAACTGTGCGAGATATAAAAAAAATTTGAGGATCAAAATTGTTGATCTCAAAAAGATCTACAAATTTACTACAAATTATTTTTCGATAAGGCGCATAAATGTTGTTTCATTCGTAAAAAATGTTACTGAAAATAAAAAATTTTATCAGCTGAGCAAGATTGAACAAACAAAATTTCATTGGGCCAACAAAATGAGTTTGGGTTAATGACTAAAATTTTTTTGTGACAACAAAATGAGCTCAGAGAACGGCTTTTTTAGCGCATGCAAAAAATCGAGCGTAAAGCGCAAGTATCATGATGATTATGTGTTCTTTAAGGTCGATAGAGCCTGCAGTAAATTAATTTCCTCTTTATTTGAAATCGAAAAAAAATTTTCAGGATTACTTCAAAAGTAGATATTCTGAAAATTTTGCAATGTAAAGTGCTTTGTACGTATCACACTGTACATTAAAACGAGCACGAAGTGCGCGGACCCAAAGTCCATATAAAAATTATGAAAAATCGATAAAGATGATAGCCTTTTATGATTTTCATAATTTTATAGCAAAAAAGACGAATCTTTCATTTGCTCAATGAACAATTTGAAATAATTAATTTAATGTGAAAATTAGAATTAAAACCAAACACCTCCTCTTTCAAACCCGAGTACTGCCCGCGGAACCGCCTTGCGGCTTCAAACTGCGCGGGCAGTGGGTTCAATGAAGCAACACCTCTTGTTTGAGTTTTTCTTTAATTTTCCGATTCTTCGAAGATTATTGTTACAATTTTTTCCTATGAATGTACTCTGTTTGATTCTGATATGATGTAAAATAAAAAGTTCTGATTCTTTTTCAATGGACAAAAATTGAAAATACATTAATTTTTTCAGACAAGGAGATTGATGAGCAATGTTTTAAAGTGCTTAAAGAAACCTCCGTAGACAAGGTTTTCGAAAAAATTTGCATACGAAGTTAAATAAACATGCGCAAAATACGTAACCAGTCATAATTCACTGGTAAACCCCGTGCCTTGACATGTTATAAAAGAACATGTGAAAAATGATCGTTTACTAAAACACTTCTTGTAATTTTAGATTCAAAGTAAAAATCTCGCTATAATTTGTATAAATACTATTATTATATTTTAAGGCATTCACCAGCGAAAACCATGAATAAAATTCATGGGATACGAATTTTATTTTATATATGTCCATAATATTGTTTTGCGAACAACCAAGTTTTCAATTTTTCATAAACTGCTTTTAAATTTAGACAAAAGTGCCATACAGAAAAATTCTCGTAGTAAAAATATTGAATTGGAGAAAAAAAAGTGAGACTCTAATACAATAACGTAGAAATTTACTATATAAGATATGCTAAAATTTCATTTTTTTTCAAATTTAGTGTCTTCACTGAAAAAAATATGACTATAAATTTTCTTTCGTGCAGTTCTGGACTTTCAGCGAGTGATATTACATCTTTAAAAAAGTTGTTGTCAAATATGAACATACAATAAATTCTGTTTGTTCTAATCAGAATTTTAGTTAAAACGGTACCCTATACATTAGGACAAATAATGAATAAATTATTAAACTGATTATGCGTTATTATTTTTATTATTGTTAAGGTTAAGACCTGAAGAGCCCCTGACGTTCGAGTAGTCTCGTTGCGTCCCCCTTTAGGCCCATGCGTGACCCCAAAGCCCTCTCCATAAGGAGAGCACCGCATCCACGCCCTTAGTCGATATGTCTGACTCACTGATGCACTTACTGGCCATGAGTGCCAGATGTTTCCCCGCAATTGCGAGGCAGTAGCAAAGGATGAGAATCCTTGTCTCATCATCCTTTAGAAACAGGTGACAGAGAGGGCTATCTGCGAGCCCTATCTTATGTTTGTGATAACCGAGGTTCCATGTTATATAAACATTTCTGTTAGGACCTTGATCTTATTTCTACCGAACTTCTATATCTCCGCAGATCGTTTACCATGCTTATTCTCTGGACTGCCTTTGCAGTCATGGCCTTGATGGTAAGATGGAGGGACTCTAACTCTGCTAGTGCCTCCAATGCCCCCGTGGGTGTCGACTTCGAGGGATCAGGGACGCCTCTTAGAATCAGTTCCCTGATTCTTTCCATTCGAAATTTCACAGTGGACAGTTTGACTCTGCTCCACCAAACCACCGCTGCATAGGTAAGTCTAGGTCGCAGGATCGCTTTATAGATCCACATCAGTGTCTCCGGTTTCAGGCCCCAGTTCTTGCCTATGGTTCTCCTGCAAAGCCAAAGTCAGGACATATCTTGATGTCAGACTAGCCCTAGCAAGTCTCACCAGCGGCGCTATGATGGACCCCTCAGCCTTCTGTGAGAAGAATGGATCTATGTCATCCTGACCAGGAGACTTGTATGATCTGAGAGACATCAGGGCCCACCTGACCCTGGAACAGGTGATAATCTCGTGGGCTATCCACCGTTGCGGGCCCAGTTGAGCCACATACGAGTTTGAATGCCCTCGAGGTGTCGTTTTCTTTTTCCCAGACCTTATGAAGTCCGGTCAATGTGCCTAGATCAGGTGGGCCAGAGTCTCTTCGTCCGACACTAAATATCCTCCGTCGGGCGGTTTTGGAGTACCAAGAATAATATCCGGATTTCGAGAGAGCAGTTTGTCCATACAAGCCGCTTCTGCCCTTTTAGCGATGTCAGTGCAAAAGTTGGTCCAGTATTCTTGCTTGGCCTTACGCATTGCATCCCTGTAATTATCTCTCATCGTCGTTGACGAGGTCCATAGTTCTTTCGTTTTGCTATTACTTACACGTCTGAACCTCTCTCCAGTTTCCCTGCGAAGCTGCTAGAGCTTTCCGTTCCACCAGTGCGTCTCCCCTGCCTTCCTAATTCTTTTGGGTTGACAATTTCTTCCATAAGTAGATTTGATGGCCTCTGTGAAAGTTTTGGCTGCAATCTCCAGGCTGTCCACGTCCCTAATTGACTTGGGCACCTATGAGAGTGCACTCCTTAATTCAGTGGAATACCGATCTCAGTCCGTTCCTCTTGGACTGCTGGCCCACGTAGGGCCCGAGGATGTGGTAGAATTCAGCTCGAACTCTATCCGTGAGTGATCTGAAAGGGTGGGTTCGTCCGAGACTCTGCACTTCTTCACTTTATTCCTAAAACTACCGGTACAATGGGTAATGTCAATGACCTCTTTTCTGACCCAGTTGTGCAACGTCGGGCTATCCTCCGTGTTGATAATATCTAAATCAGTAGTTATTGAATATTCCAATAGGTCATTTCCTCTCAAGTTAGTGTCCGTGTTACCCCACAATGTAAAGTGGGAGTTAGCATCGCACCTTAACAATAGTGGAAGACCTTGCAGTATTCTACCAGTATACGTACTTCCTCTGGTGTGTTGGTTTCGATGTCATACGGAAAGCAGGCCGATCCCATGACTAGCTTGCCGATTCCTTCAAGGTCTGTGGATATCACCATCATATCACCATCAGATCTTTCGAACACAGTTTTGGCAGCGGGACAACGCTTACTCTTTTCGCCAGAATACAGGCCCTTGGCTTGTCCGCCTTGAGGTCCCTGTAACACAAACCAGCACTCCCCCCCCCTAATCCCCTTATGGTATATTTAGCTAGGAAAGGTTCTTGAATCAGTGAGATACCTGTGTGCCTCCTAGCCGTGCCCATCTGTAGAACCGCAGAGGCACCTTTGCTGTGATGCACGTTAATTTGGGTAATGGTTAGACCGGAAGCAGTCATTTATATCTGCTCCTGATCTTCCTTCGTCCCAACAGGCTCCTTCTGTCCTTGACCGGCAGCCCTAAAGTTGACACTTGGCTTAGGTGGTAGAAGGGTCTGTTGTTGATAACCGCAAGAGCCCTTACCTGCGACTCAGGAATCTGCACCACTAGAAGTTGCTTGAGTCCTCATGTTGTGCCCTTCTCGTAAGTTCTTTCGTGCCTGACGCTTCGCCAGGACGAAGTCTTCAGTGAGAAGTTAAATCGCTCCAGGCACCGAAGGACCACCGATGGATCCTGCAGCTTACCTGGGATCCACGCTGAAGCCCTCAACATCCTTTGGAGCAATTCAACCCCACCCACTTTGAGGTCTGCACCTTCCGAGGGCCTTGTCTCGGCCACTGTATTCTATTCTCGGTCACTGTGTTCATTTCTTGGCTGCAGAAGCAGCCAAGTTTTCGCCGCTGGGTCAGCTGTGACAAATATGAACAGTCCTCCTATACAAGAAGGAGGTCTTAAATTTTGGCCATCGATTGGAGAACACTCTTTCGAGCACCCTCTAAGAGGCCTTCCTGAGGCTACTTCGCAGTAAGCTGGACTGGCTCATGCTTTTTTGTAGGCTTAGCCCCCCATCCCCCGGTGGGGTGCCTTCTGAGCCCTTACTTTTCTTTGGGGCCTCCGTGCTGGTTGTCGGCATTGATGTTGCCAATTTTCTAGCACCCGCGGATGCCATTTTAGCCTGCTGAGCTTGCCTCCTCAGTTTTCTTCCCAGATAACCGTTGATGTCTTTCTTTTTCTGGGAGGACTCCTTCGTCGCTCCCGTCTCCATATCCTTACACAGAAGAACCGTTGATCCCTCAGCTCCCACGAGAAGCTAGGAAAATAAACGGTCCACTCTTGCATAGCCCCACATGCAAGGGTAAGACTAAAATACTCGGGGCGGTCGTCCGATGTCCACGAGAGGCTGTTAGTATACCTTCGTACCACAAGGTCCCAAAGTGCCAGGGGCACGGTCACTCACCGCCCCTGGCTTAGGAAGGTGGTTACAATGAGTGAAGCACTCAACGAATATCCATTCGTGGACCATCACACCAACAAAGGGCTCTTTCTTAGTCGCAATGTGGGCCGCAGGTCATTCTTGTCCCGATTCCAAACTGGGGTCGGTCCGGGAGGAATCTCGACCCAGGAATCCAGCAATACTGGCGTTAGCTAGGCTCTTTCACCATTCTACCATATCACAATCATCCATGCCCACTCACCGGAGAGCCCGTTCATAGGGATCCGACTTTCACCTAGGAGAGCCCGTTTATAGGGATCCTATCATTCATATCCATATTCATGCAGGCCGAGGGCCGTTTGATCCCCTTGCCCCGCACGCTGAAGCCTCCCCACCAACTACAAGGTGCTATAGCCCCTAGGGGAGGGAACATGCGTTATTCATCTACAAAATTGAATTATCTAAAACATTTTTTTGTACAGAATGTTTCAAATTCTAATGAAATTATGCTCAATTTATGAGAATATTCATATCAATTGTATGTAACAGATTATTTGCGTTCGGTGAGTCCCAGTGAGTTGATTCAAGAAGATTTATAACATAGATAAGTCGTTTCTGACGTGTATAAAATTCTTCTGCGTAAAAAGGTAATATTCCTGCATTTTGAGTTCAAATATAATACGAGTATATTAGCAGAAGAAGATTACAAATTGTCTTTGCAGCGTTCCATTTGATTTTTAGGTCAAAGATGATACTTTATAATTTATATATTCCAACAGTACGATTATTAGCAAGCACGTATCTTAAAAAAACCTATTTCGCTACCACTCTAATCCATCTAACAAATATGTGGAAGTAGAACCATTTGAAAGACCAAATGAGATAACAATTAGAGTATATATACTCGAAGAAAACGTTATAATGGTTATTAGTTAGACAGTTTAAAAAACTCTGCAACACTTAGTTAGCTCCCGTAGAGAAAATGAGTGTTACAATTGGTACTCCACTCTTCACCTTGATGGTTTTCTTCAATTCCATTGGTAAATAAAATAATGTTATGTAATATTCAAAGTTTCTAATTACATTTTTAATTGTTATACGCTCATCTTATCAGTAAAAATTAGCAGATTCAGTATAGAACTATTAACTGAAACTGTTCGAAATCATTTACCACTTGTTACAGTGCGCATTTCTACCAACAATTAGTACTTTCTCTACCTTCTCCATTTCTTCTTTATTTGTTTATACTCACTTCCTTTCACGGGTTTGAAGTTTTCACAGATCCATTGCATATTTTCTCATCTGCAATCCTTATATACTACCATACCACTATACCACCATACCACTATCAATCTAAATATTGCAGCTTGATTCCACAACACTTCTTCCTTATTCTTCTTCTTCAGGAGTCATTTCTTGCCTTTTTCCTGCCCCGCGCAACCAGCTCTCTTCCTCAACTCTTCTAGCTTCTTCAACCATTCCTCACCCTGATTATTCCCATAGAAAATCCACTTTATTTTCTCTTTTATACTTTTCTCTCCCCCTCTGTCATCTGTACACCATTCTAGCACATGCAACCATGATTCCTGCTTATACCTATACATACCCCACACAGATTCTCTTATTCCTTTATTCAATACCCGCATGCCGTCACACTCTCCCATTCTGAGTCTCACCACTGTTTTCCATTTGCTATTCTTTTCTATCTTTCTAAGGTAGTCTTGCTCCCCCTTACTCTTTAACATACTATACCAGCTGTTGTACCTTGACTCCAAGATTTTTCCTCATCTTTCCTCCTCTTGCCTTTCCCTCATCTCTTCTTCTACTCCCTGCCATTCTACACCTCTAACTTGCGTATACAAGTAAAAAGGCATTCAAACCTCATTTCGCATCTTTCTTTGTTCCATTTCGATTTTCTCAATATTCATCTCATCCGCTACTAGAACTACATCGTCTGCGTATGTTAATAAATGCAGTTTGCCTGTTCCCAATATTGTCCCCTCTTTTGCTTCGCTCTCCATCTCCTCCCCCAAATCTGCTAATAGAACGCTCAACAGAATAGGACTCAACGAGTATCCTTACCTAAGTCCCCTTCCGGTCCGGAATTCCTTCTCTTTCTTTTCTCCTATCTCCGGGCTCAGCTCAATCTCCACAAACACCTCTTTTGTCCTCTCTATCAAACCTTCATCTACTCTTCTGTCTTTCATAGCCTTCCATATCAGCTTACTTTTCCGGGAGTCAACTGCTGCTTCAAAATCAACAAACAGTGCAACTAGTTGCCCTTCCTTCCACTCCAAGTTCCTATTGACTAGAAAACTCAGCACTTGTATTTTATCCGTGGTCCCCGCCTCTTTCCAAAGTCCGTTTGTTTGTGTGGTATGCTTCCCTTCTTGTCCACCTGTCTTTCCAGCCTCTTTCTCAGCACTTTCCCGTAAACTTTATATCCTACTGACACGAGTGTGATACCTCTATATTCGTTTACCCTTTCTCTCTCTTTCTCCTAAATCAATGGCACTATCAGCCCTGTCTACCATTCCTCCAGCCACCCTTCACCTCATCAGATCCTACAGCAAATCCTCCACATCTCTTCTTTCACCTCCTCTCCACTATATTTCAGTGCTTCGTTATCTACGCCATCCTCACATGTTGCTTTTCTTGTTTCCAGCCTTGCGATCGCCTCACTTACTCCCTCCCTAGTAACCTCGCTTCCGCTGTTCTCGCCCCCTGCCACCGTCTTTCTTCCTTCAACCTTCATCCTATTTTCCACGCCCCCTAGCAGTCTTAAAATACTTCGTCCACTGGTCCATTCCGACCTCCTCATTTATTTTCTTCCTTCCACTTCTTTCCCCGTTCATCATTTTCCATTGCCTGCCTTCCCCTGCCGATTTCTCGACCACTCCCCTATATCTTTCCCTTTCTGTCTCTCTTTTTTCTCTTCACATTCTCTCTTGATCTCTTTTTCACCTGTTGAGTTCCCTTTTCTCCATTTCCCATTCCCTCAATTTTCTTAGACTCTCCTTTGTCCTGTCTTCACATTCCCTGCACTCGTCATTCAACCAATTTCACCCGCCCCCTCTTCATCTCCTCTCAGCCTCTCCTCCTCCCTTACGTTATCAATCACTCTTTTTAGTTTCTCTAGCAATGTGTCTACTCCATCCTCTTACTACACTTATACTCCCTACCTCCTTATTTTCCACTATTTTTCTGTATTCTCTCAACTTGTCTCCCCCCCAACTGCCTATTTTTAGTTTTCTTTCCTTCATCCGTTACTTCTTCCCCCCACCGCGCTTTGGTCCCTTACATCTCAATGTCGCTATCACTGGAAAGTGCTCGAATCCTATTTCATTGCCCACTTCCATTCTAACCATTAGCTTTCTAATTCCTGCTTCTGACAAAATGTTATCTATCAGGGTATCCCCTTTACCCGTAAACATCGTTTCCACTTCTTCATCCCCCTTGGTGTTACCCTTACAAGCAAACTAACTTGCCTCTTCCAGCAAATCTAAGAGCCTCCTGCCCTCCCGATCCGCTTCCCTATGTTTCGAGTTTCTTGCGAGGCCCTCATTTTTTTTCCACACCTCTCCTCCATATTCCCCGGATCATGCATTTAGCTGCCCCCCCCCCCCCATGAGCGCCAACCTCACATCTTTTCCCGCTAACTATTGACCTATCATTCTCCATCCTTCCTCTTATCCTCTTTTCCTGTACACGCAAATAACCGCCACAAACACTTTTCCTACTTTTATTCTTCTCGCCATTGTTCTGTTCCTTTACCCTCCATTCATTTCCTTTCTTTGTCTACCACCATTTCCTTCCTTACTTCTGACACCATGCCATCCATACCTCTGCCCTTCACGTGATCCTTTCTTGCTGCTCGCATCTGCCACACATATCCTTTCGATAAAGTTCTTTTCATACTTTTCCGCTCCTTCTCATCCACTCGCGTTTTGCCCATCATTATCCGTTTCCTACCCTCCCTCAAGTCTTCTAATACTTCGTCCAGAATCCAGACCCCTCCGCTCATCCATATCCTGTTTCTTCCGATCCTCACCCTGCCGAATTTGTTCCTCTCAGCTCATGCCTCCCTCTCGATTATCCACTTTCTCTTTCTCTCCAACCACGTTAGATCTTTTTAGATTCTTTCATTTCTTTCCTTAGCAGCTTCTTTTTTCCATAACTTCATACCTCTCCTCCTCGCTCTTTACTTCCATTAAAATCATACAGGGTTTTCCTTCCTTGTTCTCTTCTAGTCTCTCTATGCCTTCCACTGTGGCTTGTGTACCAATCTCTCTTATGAAGTTCTTAATCTCTTCCTCTCCTTTTCCACTGTCCACTGTTATGCCCTTAGTTGTTATATTCTTCTTTTTCTTCACCCTTTCTTCCCTTTTCATTCTTCTATCAACCTTCTTCAGTCTGAAATGCAACCTTTCATTCTCCGCATGCATGCTCGCACCACACTCTTTCGTTTCTCCACTACCCCCTACTTCTTCCACCCTACGTTCATTCCTTATTTGTAGTTTGCTCTCTCTCTCTCTCTTTCTTCTTACGCATTCACTTCCCATCTTTATCGCCGTAGGCGCAGGGGCATCAACAGTTTCCGAATTTTGAAATTGACAAAATTCTGGTGTATTTTGAAGTACAAAAAATCACGGGTAGGCTCAGTTGAGGTCGACTTTCAGTAACCACACGAAAAAAAATTTTTTGTCTTGCAAAATTTTTTGTTTCAATTATGGAAACTGATTCGTTGTGAAGGCATCATGGAACCAAAAATATCTCCTTCACAACGAATATGAAAAATTGACATTCTGAAGATGTGCGAAATAGGTGTTTTATAAAAACCGTTTCCTTGCGTGAGCAATTTGAAGTTACACTACTTAAGGTAGTTTGAAAATTTATTTTTATTCCATGCCTTACCTGAAACTTAAGTTACATTTTTAGTATTTATGGTTTTATTCAACGAGAAATACTAATATAAATATCTATTTTTTTGTTTATTGAAGGGAGTGAATCACGGTCAGTAATTATCAACTTTGGAAAAAACAAATTTTGATCAAGTGAGACTTTTTGGAAATATTAGGAAGAGAAAATACTTTTCTCAGAACATTTATTTAGAAAATATATTATATACATTTTTTCATTTGAACTGGAGAAAGTGCGAAATCATCTTTTTGGTCCTAAAGAAGATTTTTCACTCAGTCTTTGAACACTAACACTTCGAAAATAATTTTAAAAAAATTTGCAATAATATTTCAGAGTGTAATATCTGAGTAAATCATGGTGAGCTTCTGTAATTGAAACGAAATATTTCATGAAACATACTTCTAACAAAAGGACTGTTGTCACTCTCTTGATATCAATAAAACAATTCTGTTTACGTTAGTATCGATAGGGATTTTAACGCCATTCTCATAAATCATGAGCACTTTTTGCGAGAATATAAATGACTTTAAGAAATGAAAGTGAAGATATTTTTTTGGGAAGAATTCATGCTGTTTCAGCGAAACCATCTCTTTTCGGTAACATGCAACTCTTTCAATATCAATAAAAAAAAGTTTTCTACTATATTTTCGATAGCATTTTTACATTTTCATCAGAGAAGGTATTAGATTTGCGTAAAATTTGACCCCCCCGTTTTTGTCAAATGTCCACGTTTTGAGACCCCCTAAAGCCGAAAAACAGGTTTTTACGAATGTGTCTGTCTGTATGTCTGTCTGTCTGTGAGCACGATAACTTTCGAAAGAATGAATCTATTGGATTGGCCTTTGGTAC
>JAUMHM010000085.1:59944141-59955396 GCA_032362435.1 Melikaiella ostensackeni
AGTGGCTGGTGTTAGGACGTACTGTACTCCCACCGAAGAAAGGCGACTTGTCCAGCCCAAGGTACTGCAGGCCAATATATTTGGAATTTTGCTGAATTGTTTTAAGCTTAGAAAATTTTCAATTTATTTCTTTATTTTGAATGGAATTTATTTGTAACGAATTCCAGTTCCGAAATAAATTACGGGTTAAGTATTTCATCTCTATTTAGATGATGCTCTTTTCCTTGCATATACGTGCAAGGCTCCACCAGAGGTTGTTTGCCGTACCACTATCCTTCGCTTTCTTTCTCATTCCATCCTACATCGAAATTTCATTTTCTATCTCGTTCATGACATTCTCCTCCACTACTTATTGCTACTTGAACTAAACTCAGGGTTCGAAACCAGAATTACCTGAAATTATGAATCTTTCATTAATCTGGAAATTTGAAATCCAATTTATTTTTCCCAAAGTTGTTTGCTAAAAATTTAAATATTTTATAATCTTATTACTTGACTTGGAGGCACGTGATCGAGTTGGATCTCATGTATTAACAACGCCCTGTCAGCAGTTTCTGTCCTTTGGAGATAGAAGTATACGTGCGACGTTCCAAGTACTTCATACATTTTATTATATATAGTGTATGGAGTCTTTAAAACTTTTCACAATTTAGGATAACGATAACTTTTAAAAGTTATCCATATGTGACAGGATCGTATGTCAGAGAATGATTTTACAGATTTGAAATTCCGCGAGTCTGTGTTCGAAGTTCTGAGATTCGCAGAATACAGGGAATAATTATCATAATTTCAAATATAACCCATTGACATTTTTTGTGAGTTTACGTTCAAAATGATCCAAGGAACAATAGAAAATGTTTATTATTTCAGGAGATACATAATTCCATAAAACTTATATATTTGATCGTTTCTCAAAATATCACTGTCAAAAATTGACAAAAAAATCTTCATACGCTGGATGCTGAGTCCTGTCATTATTCATTTCACTTTCTGGAAAATTTCCAAATGGACGCGTATAAAGACAATGAAAAACTGCTCAAATATCTGAAAGAAATTCTTGCTTTCTCAACAGTTGTATTTCCTTTGAACTGCAAACTCTGTATGATTACAAATCGGATGAATCACTACTAATGTGTCAATGGACCCGGCAATTCCCGATACACAGTGTACGGTACCTGGAAATAATCATCACGCCAGTTCATAAATTAAACGATTAGTAATAGTTTTATTATCTTTAATTAATTACAGCCGATAGTAAGAATTGTTTGGGTCCCACGTTTTAAGTCCTCTGAATCTACTGCAATTAGTGCAGGTTTTTTAAATATTAAAAGTAATTCATTTTTTGAATATTTGTAGAGATTGGCAAATTACATAAGTTCTTCGAAAATAACAGAAAGACACTTTATCAAATGAAATATATTGATTTCTACTCCATAACGTTAATTTTCATGAAAAACACACTGTATGTTAACAACTTTGTGATTAATTTTGATATTACGAACGGTTGTAAGTAATTTCATTCCCTCACGATTCAAAAACAATAATAATATTTTAACGTGCATTATTTACACGGGTTGTAGTGTCGGATCCCTGTCTTATTCCTTCAAGACGTTTTTGCTGCTGATATCACTCGCACCGTGTTAGGGTATTTCGAATGATTGGTTAGAGACAATTTCAATACATATTTGTTAACTTCATTTTCACAAAGAAATTTGAATGAAGTGAACCTACAAAAATAGTGCGCGGTATCTCGTAGCAAAAATCCACCCAGCGCGGGACACAGGAATGTTCAACTCAGTCTTTCTTTAGCGCTATCAAAAGATTCCGTAAACCCTGCTCTAAGTCAACTATTCTCATGGGATCATAATGCTTTTCTTTTACAACCACAGAATACACCTCATAACGTCCTCGTTTAGTTGCCAGTACTTGACCCTTTCTAGGTTTTACGAATTTTCATTCTTCGGCGTCGATACTGCCTATTGCTATAACCTCCGCTTCGAAACCGGAGGATCCGAGTCCATTTCAACAGAAGATTCTTCGGACTCAGACTCGGCCACATCGGATTTACCTGATATTGATTCAGATTCATCATACTCGAAGTCATAACCGGGTGTTTCAGATTCGCCGAATTGTTTTCGAACTGAATCCTTTCTTGTTCGAAGTCTACTTGCTATAGTGCTCGTATCTAATTCCGGTTTCTCTACTAAATTGGTTTAGGGGGTCTTACTCTTCGAGCCCCGCGGGAGTGAAAGTGCGTGCGGATACACTCGAAGCTGATTTTTCAAGTATTGAAGAGCCCGAAAAAAACCGTTTTCTTCTTTTGAGAAGGCTTCGTTCAATATCTTCTTCGGCTGCTTGTTTCGCAGCTCTGTCTCGAGTTTTATAGGAATAAGCTGTTATTCTCAACGAGCGGATGTGAGAGGGGAAGTTTGTTTGATTCAAACATTTTCCCGTGTCCTGCTCTAGTGGATCTGGGTTTCTGCAGGTGATGTTTCATCGTCACTAGAGTCAGTAGTTCCACTATCGATAAGTGGGTTAGGGGATATGCCTGGTAACCAGCGTTTTTTTTCCTGGCTTGCACTCAAAGTCATATTGGTACGCGTTGAGTTACATATACCACTTTGAAAGTCTTTCGACCGGTGCTTTAGTCGCATGAATCCAGCGCAATGGTTCATGATCACAAGATAGCACGAACCGTCTACCATAAAGGTAGGGGCGGGAGTTTTCGAGAGTTTGGAACATCCAATTTAACAACTGGCAATTCAGTTACACTCGCGCCGATATAATGGGATACTGGTTCTCCAAAAATCGAACTGCAGTGGAATGTTCTTGGTTCGGTTGGCTCGACGTCGCGCCTTACCGTCGAGAACGTTCGAAGTTTAAAGCTTCCTGGCTATTTGTTTGACCAGGCGAAAAAGATCGCGTCGATGTGTCATAACCCCCTGGTTGGACTAGATAGGCGTTGGCATGCATCGGAGAGTATCCTTACTGATCACCTGACTGACAATTTTTCGAGCTACTCCTACATTCGGTTTGATGCTGGGATTCAGGTCCTGTTCTACGTAGTATTCCAGTGACAACAGTGTTACTTCCTCTGTTATCACTTGAATATATTGGACTCGGAGATCTCCCGCGTCCTTGAGACTAATGATTCTTATAATGATATCCTTGATTGTGTGATCTTTCTAGAGAACGATAGTTGTTCGGGGAATTCTGAAAAACCACGGTCAGAGTCATTTGAATATCTTTTTTACAACTCATAATGCTCGTAGAACTCCAACTCCTCTGCGGGATGATGATTCGTACGGTGATCATTATAAGAGTCAATCTCCCTTAGTTCATAATCAAGCCGTCGTGATTGATGATTTACTTGATATGAATTGTGGGAGGAGGGACCGATTGCATTTCTTCTCTCCTCCGCATGCTTTGCGAATTTGAACGCGTCATTTATTTTTTTTGGATCTCTAGCTTTTACGTTCGCTGACAAATCATCCGGTAGACCCCTAATGAACGCCCGGAGTGCCGCTCTACTGAAAATTTGTGTACTTTTTTTGACAATGTCCAATTTAAAGGGGGGGGGCAAGAAATTTGTCGCACTTACCCCTTTTGGATAACCGTGGGTACCAAACCAAATTGTTGTGAGTGCAATGTGCGTATATTCTATCATGAGGTGTTCGGCGTGTATTTGGCTTCAAGGTCAGATGCGATCGAATTTTGGTTCACTGAAGTCGGAAGAGGAATTAACAAACTTCAATTTGAGATATTTAGGAAGGTTCTATGACTTCGAGTTTGGTACCCGCGCTTATTCAAAAGTGGTCGAAAGCGGCTTCTTGGGGGGTTTCAACCCCATTTTCTCAAAAAATTTACGTGCCTGACAACCTTTGAGCCCAGATTCGTGTTCAGCGTAAAAAATCTGTTCTTTCCTGATAACATATCATAAGAAATTAAGTTGTAACACGAAGATTGGGTGAGTACTGTCATCGTCCGAATTTTTCCTAATTAAGACAAACCCATTCCAGCTACGAGTATTTGGCAAATAATACTTATGAGGACATATTCACTTACTGGGGAACATTATTATGAAATATCAATTTAGTTCTAATTAAACTCATTTCCGTTTAGAATCCTGCCTGTATGGGGTTAGATGCTAATGGTTTATGGTGAAGCATTTCAGAATATTTGCACAAATAAGAAAGAATCTTTAATATTAACTCAGAACGGCAGAAACTCATGGCTGTTACGCTGCTGAATGACTCCACATAAAATTTCTGTACCTGAAGGGTAAAATCATAACTATATAACGGTTACGTAGAACCAGTATCATTGGAATGAGATCGATGATTGCGTGCGCATCCACACAATCATACGCAAGTATTGCACCCAGTTTGCACAAAACTGTGCTTTTCTTACTTAATTTCTTAGTTAATCAAAATCCTGGAGGTTATAAACGAAAAGGGGAAAACAATTTTTATTCACCTCAAAAATCAGGGTTCTTGATTTTATTTCTGCAAACCGTGGTTCTCAATTAAATTTTATGGGGAAACGAAAACTTGACTTTCTGGAACATAATTCTTCTTTCGCTTTTGTGGACTCACATTCCAAATTTTTATGTAGGAAAACATTCAAGCCTTAATTCAGAAAATGAGGAAATTAAAAGGAAAATAAATTCACGCTTAACCACAAGGAATTTGCACTTAGAGCCTCAATTATAATTGTCGTTAATAGAATCTGTACTTTCAGGTTATTTTACTCCACCAGGATTTGTACCGACGTACTTACTCGGGGCCAGTTTCCTGACCAGAGAAAATTAAATCTGTCGAGAAGTTTAACTTTTATAGATGTGTTTCTATGAAATAATACTTATCGCCACAGCTTTGTTAGAGAGTAACATGTGAACTTGAGTGAAAAGAATAAGAATGTCCTTAGAATTTGAACCTAGAAAAATTAAACAAGCGCATAAAATAATCGATCCTTTTTTTACAATGCTTCAGTCAATCATGTTTCAAGTGTTACCCCTGGTGAGACACGAAAGTTCTCAAAAGAAGGGAGAATTGCAAAGTTTTCATCGATCGTGCGCTTAGAGTTTCCGGTAATACAATAATTAGGAAACAGGTGCGTCGTGTCGCCCGAACCTCGCTTGATCCAATAAACCGTGTGTCACACGTACACAATTGTACTCGACCGCAGAGGTTGTAGAATCATAATAGAGAGGTATAAAGTTAATGGATATTATCGTAATTTGGATAGAAGTCACTAACTTTCGTGAATGAAATAATAAATCGGTCAAACTGAGATTTAAAGTTTCACAATGAAATAAGACAAGAGTAAATAGTCAAATTTAGACCTCAATTTAAATAAGAATACATATAGTTTCTCAACACGAACGAATAATTCAATTTGAAGCTAATCTTTCAAGATAAATTAATAACTAGGTTTGGAATGAAACTGGCAATTTTTTTTTATATTCTGATAAATAAATTTATTTTTCAATCTTTCTGTAATTGGGATTGTTGATCATGACAGACCTAGAAAATGGTGAGAAGAACACTCAAAAGAGAGATAAGAAAAAGATAGAAATTGATAGAAAAGATAGAATAGAATCATTGCTTCCATACGTAAAAGTCGCGCGAAAAGTATAAAAGCTCAGACAGAGTTGAGTAACAGAGTGGATTCGTTTGCGGTAACGTTAACTAAAAAAATGATGGACAAACAAGCGTAAAGAATGAAAGATGCGAAGCTCAAGTGGAATATTTAGAGGAAAACATTATCAATGTCGAAAAAAAGTCGAACTGTTAAAAAAGGCTACGGAAGAAATACGTGTAGGTCAAACAGATTGGGTAGTTGCAAACATGCAAAATAGAAAACGTCTACAAGACATAGAAGAACATCAGTTCACTTTGGTAAATCGCGTAGATAAAAACATCGGATCGACAAATATGAAAGCTCCCTGGCTAAAAAATTACCCTATGCCAAAATTTTCTGGTACAGATCGCGGGTGTCCTATGATGTTTTCAAATGATTTTGAACAATATGCAAGAGCCATGGATGTTAGGACGTACGATTTACATTTTGTGATACAATCATGTTTGGAAAGTATCACGAGAGTGGTACGCGAAAATATGAGTGATGATATTGTATCATTTGAAATAAGAATCATAAAAAAGTTTTAGAATGACGACATCAGATTCAAAATCGGAAAAGATCTGCATTATGGTTATTATATACCGACAAAACTTACTAGATCAGAATACGCTATCAAAATGATTGATAATGCGGGCGACTTAATTCCACCACCCTCTGAATGCGAAATAATAACCTGTCTGTCGAGACATTTCACAGAGGATGTGAGGGCCGCATTTGTTATTCGAAATATAAAAACTTGCGAAGAATTTATAGAGTTTCTGGAATCTTTGGATTAAGCAGGACCACTATAATTATAAATTATATAAGAACAATATTCATCACGCGATAGTTCAGTTTATGACCGAAACCATTATGAAAAAAAGTATAATTATCGCCACGATGGCAGGAATAATTTCAGAGAAAATAATCGCTATTATAATTAAGGCAAACCACGCGGATATTAAATCAATTACGAGAGCGAAAATCGAAGAGGAAATAATGAAAATAATAGATCACCTCGTGACAACAACGGGCGAAGTGATCAATACTTTCAAAATCAACTGGACAACAATTATGGCCGCGGTTATGATGGTCAAGATCGCCGAGAAAATCGAAATCAAAACTATCGTAATCGTGGATATTATGATGGACGAAATCAAGGTTTTGAGAATAGACAAAATCGAGATTATTTTGATGGTAGAAGTCGCGGCTACCAAAGTCACGGATATGAAAACCGCCAAAATCGAAGTATTGGCAATCAGGAATCAGGTTATAATGCTTTCAGTGATCGACCTCGTAATTATGAACAGAATCGTGGTCAGGGGTCAAATGGTCAAAACTTCTCAAACTCAAACACAAAATAATAATAACGCAAGATTTTCGAATGGTGGCGTAGAAAATGGTGTTTATAAGCGCGAAAACAATGGTCCAGGAAATGTGAGTTCTACAATCGGACAAAATGGACAGAGAAATGGTAGAAATAATTCAAGTCAAAACGCTCAAAAAAATTGTATGTTGCGTAATAACTATGGTGACAGGCAAACACGTAGCTTAGAACAACGGTATGAAGATAATGATTCTCCTAGCAGTTACGATGACTCGGGAAATGCTCGAGCCTCGATTTGTTGAAAAGCAATGCGATAGAGGCAAATCCGAGGCCAAATGATTCAAAAAAACCTCTTCCTTTAGATATGCGTGGGGATTTATTAGAAAATGAAGAAAATGAAATAATTAAAAACCTTGATAAATGTCCAGTTATAAATTTCGAAATTCAAAACATAAAAATTCAAGCTTTAATTGATACTGGAAGTGAAGTAACATGTATTTCAGACAACTTTTTTGAAAATAATTGTGAGAAATTTAAAAAATGCGAATTACTGCCAATAGTGGGAACAAGTATAGTAGGAGCTACTGGGGCGAAACCTGTCAAATTGAAACATCAGCTGTATGCGAATCCTAAAATGGGCAATTGGAATGGAGCCTACGTGTTTTTGATCGTTCCTAAATAGAATAAAGAATGTATTTTAGGGGTCGATTTATTGGAAAGATTAAGAAGTAAAATTGATTTTGATGAGAATACAATGGAATTAAAAGATAAAGACAAAAATATAAAGATTAAATTTTTGGACGAGGAGCCAAAAAGAATACGGTTAATATTTGACCCCGAAAATTCTCAAAGAGAGAAATACTAGAATTGTTTAGGAAAATATTTAGTTGCCGAAGAAATTCACCCTAATGTTGTGAAAGAAATAAATCACATCGAAACTTATGATGATGCCCAAAATCGATTCGCATTAACTGATGATGAAATTAAAGAAAAAGTAGTTCAATGCGCCGTACTAGACTCCAATAAAAAAGAGAGGTTTGACAAACTTATACAGTGATATAAAAAAGTTTTCTCGAAAAATCCAGGTAGGATTAATGTGTACAAACACGAATTACAAATCGACGATAAAAGACCGTTCTTAATGCGAACATATCCCGTGCCAATATTTCTCAGGGATAAGGTAAATAAGGAAATCGAAACATTACTTGAATTAGGAATTATACAAAGATCGAACAGTGCGTATATTAATCCGCTAGTTATTACTACAAAGAAATATGGATCAATCCGAATCTGCTTAGATGCGCGAAAACTAAACGATTTAATGACAAATGATTATGAATGTGCAGAACCAAGGGAGGTTTTTTTCAAAGATGTTCAGGAAACAAAGCAATGTCTGCGCTCGACCTAGTAAGCAGTTTTCGGCAAGTGCCACTGCACGAAAATTTTATGAAATACACTGCTTTTTTACACGGAGGAAAATGTACTGAATTCAAGGTCACTCCTTTTGGATTAAAAACAAGCACGGCGGCACTTGTAAGAGCACTAGATTTAGTTTTGAGAGGGATCGGAAATTTCATAATCACATTCATCGATGATATGCTATGTACATCTCAAAATACTTGTCAATATTTGGACCATCTTAAACTTCTTTTTCAACACCTGCAGGATCATAACGTAACGCTTAACTTTGAGAAATCTAATTTTTTTCGTCCTGAAGTAAAATTCCTGGGGCACATTTCAACGCCTTTGGGAATAAAACCGGATCCAAAAAAAATAAAAGTAATTCACGATGTGACGTAGCGTTAGGAGCCGTATATTACCAAACAGACGAAGAAGAGGAACATTCACCTATATCATTCGCCAGCAGAACTCTCAAAGGATCTGAATTATCATACTACACCACAGAAAAAGAGCTACTAGCAATTCTGTCGGCCCTAATAAAATTGAGATCTTATGTTCTGGGTACCAAATTGATCATTCGAACTGACCATAAAGCACTTACTTTCTTGAAAACCTGTAAATCGGTAAGTGGAAGGCTCACCCATTGGATCATGGCGATCCAAGATTACTAGTTCGACATCGAACAATGCCAAAGAAAAAGTACCATAGTTGCGAATACGCTAAGCAGGATGTCTTCACATGAATCAGGGTATCCATTTGATTTAAATGAAGGGAAGATTTTTCTTTACGTACACGTAAAAAAACCATCTTCGGAATTGAGAAAAAGATTAAAGAATTTCGTACAAGAACGAAAAGAAGATCGAACTTTACAACAACGATTCAAATAAATTCAAGAAGAAAAAACTAAAAAAATTCGTAATATATGAAAACTTAGTATATTTAATTACGAAAAAGGGAAAGAAACTTTGCTTAACAAAAGGGATCATCGAAAAAGTAATCGATGAATGTCATGAATTATACGCACATGTGGGAGCTCAAAGAGTTTTTCGCATGTTAAACGAATACTTTTATTACCCCCACTTCGCAAAAACCATTCGAAGAAGAATAGCTAGCTGTGATTCATGTCAGAAAAATAAAATCAACAATCAAACTAGCTATGCTGAGTTAGGAAGTTATGCTCCAAAGAAACCTAGCGAAATTCTCTCTATAGATTTTTATGGACCCTTGCTGGCATCCAAAGGTGGATTTAAATATATGCTATCCACAGTAGATGCTTCCAGCAAATACGTCAAGTTATGTCCGATCAGAAGAGCAACAGCTAAAACAACAATCAACAAAATTTTCAACGACTACGTACTAAAATACGGAAAACCAAAAAAAAAATAGTGACTGATCACGGCACACAATTTACTGGTGGTCAATGGTTAAAAAAGGTGCAAGAAGACGGAATTCAAGCAGTACTTTCATCGGTCCGACACCCACAAAGTAATATAGCCGAAAGAATTCACCGAGAACTTTCAAGATTCTCCAGGACACTCATAGAAGGTCGCGACAATTCCTGGTGGAATTGGATCAGAATCATCGAAAGCTGTATAAACGAAACCCATCACTAAACAACTCAATTTACTCCTATTGAAATCCACCTAGACAAAAAACCAAAAACAGCCTGATACTGATCCTTTTTCTAAATCATTAAATTTCTATTAATATATACATATGCTTAAATTTCTAATTTTCATGGCGTTTCTTCAAACTCTGTTTAGTTGTTTATTATTCAATTTGACATCTATGGTGCGTTCACATTAATAACTGAGATTTTGTTCCTTTTCTTATTCCATTTTTAAGTTTTAGTTATGCTTAATTTTCCGGCGTCTTTTTCTTCTTCTCTTCTGATGTATTTTTTTAAGTCCTGTATATGATACATACCAGAAGGTCGCCACAATTCCTGGTGGAGTTGTATCAGAATCATCGAAAGCTGTATAAACGAAACCCATCACCAAACAACTCAATGTACTCCTATTGAAATCCACCTAAACGAAAAACCAAAAAGATCCTGGGAAAATTGGTTGAAGCTACCACCATTGAATCCCACGTCGCATACGAGAGAAAAATCGAGATGACGTACGAGAACATAATTCGCAAAGGAAAGAAAAGAGCAGAAGCATTCAATCGGACTCATAAACTCACAAAATTGAAAGTGGGCGATCTGGTGTTAGTGAAATTACTAAACAAATCGGATAAAGAAAATAAAGCGCTTGCAAAGTTCCTACAAATTTACGATGGACCTTTTGATATATAAAAAGAAGTTGAGCCCGACACGGTCATCCTGTGGGACCCTGGGAAAGGAGAGGAAAAAGGCATGTATCATACACAGGACTTAAAAAAATACATCAGAAGAGAAGAAGAAAAAGACGCCGCAAAATTAACAATAACTAAAACTTAAAAATAGAATAGGAAAAGGAACAAAATCTCAGTTATTAATGTGAACGCACCATAGATGTGAAATTGAATAATAAACAACTGAACAAAGAGTGAATAAACGCCATGAAAATGATAAATTTAAGTATATGTGTATATTAATAGAAATTTAACGATTTAGAAAAATGATCAGCCGTTAGTAGAATAAGATTAAAATATAAGACAACATACGAAATAAGCAATATTATTAAGACATAACATTATGTGGAAAGAAAATGAGGAAAAAAAGAAATACGATAATCAAAAAAATGAAATAATATCTATTAAACAAAAGAAGTGCAAAACTACACACAAAAGAAATAAATTAATAAATAAAAAACAAAGAAACAAAAGAAAAATACGACAGATTTACACATATGAGAGAAATATATATATATATATATATATATATATATATATATATATATATATAAGATATAAAATATAA
>JAUMHM010000085.1:59955496-59968998 GCA_032362435.1 Melikaiella ostensackeni
ATAAAATATTTGGAAAAATTCTAGACCCTAATGCCAACTCAAAAAACATCTTCTTTACAATTTTACAGTCTTCTAAGTTTGAACCTTGAATACTATATTCTTATTACACCATCGCATCTAATTCTAAAATCGTTATTCGGCCCACCTGCTTCGCTCCAGGGAAACTCAGAAAATAGAAAAATATTTTCTCTGTACAATCCACGTGAAAAATAATTCACTGACATTTCGTAAAACAAAATCGTAAAATGAATGAAATTATACATATGTGAATAATTACAAAATAATTCTCGTAAGCAGAAAAGCTATTTTTATGACCTCAGACGTGGGTAACATATTGAGTTTAAGAAAAATACTTGAAAACATATACGTAATAGGACTTATTTCAGAAAAAGTTTCTAATGGAAATATGAACTACTGACTAACAAGTAGAAAAAGGCATGCGTGTTACTTTGAGATTCATATGGAGAGTCATTCGGCTACATATATATCGGAAGAATTTCCCACATAAGCCAGCTTTCTCCTCATATTTCTGATTATTACATTTATTATTATTTGTGCATTTTGTTATCTATATTATAACGAATATCATAATGGAAATTAAAACACTTATTCAGGATATTAAGGGCCCTTTTTAAAAATGGCGACCCTCTAAACTCGAATAAATATTTTCTCTGTATAATACGCAGAGAAATAACATTGGTGAGTATGATTGCACCTATGCATTCATGAAAAAGGATATGCGTAATTTTCGAAGTAGTTTTTCGTGCTGAATACCAATTACACCTCCATTTTTTGCCCACACGTCAGCTACTTCAGATTTTTTGAAACAAAATTCATTTAAAAAAAATAATAAATCGTGCTCTGAGTTATAGTGTAAATAATATTTTCAGCAAAAGTGGTAAAATGATTTTAATGCGATTTTTAATGCTAAATCCAGCATTTACCTTATTTTCGCGATAACTCGAGCGGTTCTCGTTATGCATATATATATATATATATATATATAGTTTAATCAAATTTTACCAAGTAATAGTAAATAATAATAATAATAATTTCCGATTGGAACTATTTTATGATTTAATAACTCGGAAATTATAATTGAATAATTCAATGTAAAATATTTAAATAATTTAGAATTGTTTGCATGAATCTACCCATCAAAAGTTTGCAAATTTTTTTAAATTTTCAACTTGAAGCGCTAGGTGCTGAAAAATTATAAAATAACTATCTCTAAATATGAATAATTGAAAAAAAGGGTCGGAAATTGGACACTTAAAAATGAAAAGTGTCTGAAATCAGACGATTTTAAACTTGAAATGCGTTTGGGTAAATTTAGGCTGAAACACTGAGAACAGTTTAAGGTAAAATTTAAATCGTTAAAAATGGTACAATTTCAAATTAAAAGCTTTCAATGTAAATAATTTTCAAATGATACGCAAAAAGTTAGGGATATGTTTCACATCAGTGTCGATATTTCTGAGGATGTCTAATTACTATGGGCGAGAAAATTCGAGGCCTCTGGCTTTGGCGTTAAAAAAGTAAGTGAAGCAAAAATTAGTGTATGATTATTTTAAATGTCAAAGTATTGTACGGTTATGAGCCTGAAACCAATATGTTAGAAAATTTTGTATAGCTTACAGACCTAAAAATCTCATAAAAAGTATTGAAATTTGACAGTTTTCAACGACAGTGAACTTTGTAGCATAGCTATTTATTAAAAATATTATAGGAATATCTGAGAAAATTCACAAAAGTTCTTATAATTTTTTCCGACCAATAGGCATTGGAAAAAGTTCAAAAATAAACAAATTGTTTTTTTACATGAACCATTTTCTTAAAAAGTTTCAGTCACGAGATCTGCCATATATTGTTGTCGAAAACGTGACTAGTGCGACACTGTGTGAATATGACTTTCAGGGGCTGTTTTCAGTTTATTCTTTGCTGTTATTATTATAACACATATATTTAATAAAATAAAAAAAACGACAATATTACTCTAATCGTAATTTATGTTTACCACTAAAACTTATGAATTTTCCGGACTTTTGTAAATCACAATTTCCAAAGGAGGAATTTAAACATTTATTTCTGAAAGAGAACATTCAAATTAGAAATTATTTTTTAATAATAAAAACAAAAATAAGTATTTGACCGCATATTTTAAAAATTACAACAGGATTCTATTCATAACCCCTTCATTATATTAAATGGGGTTATATATGCATTCATCTGTAAATAAAGATTTTGAATTTTCTTCATCAATTTAGTAAATCAAAATTTCAAAATAAGTAATTTTGTTTTATGACAAAACTCATTTCTGAATGTATCCAAACATTACTGGTAGAAGACAAAATTGGCAATATGAATGATTTTTAATATTGGAAAATAATTCTCTTCTTGACATTTTACTACCAAACTGTAACTTGTGAACTTTTTCATACTTTTAAAGAGGCAAGAAAACTGAAACCTAGGGTAATTTTAAAGGATTTTTTATTTTGAAGAAATAATTTTAAGAGCATATTTAAAAAGATTTCTAAAACTGTCGAAAAAGATTCTGCAAGATTATAAGGCAATTTTTAATTTTTCAGGATTCTGAAAAAAATTTTACAAAAAATTTGGATCATTCTATTTAGTTATTTATTTATTTATTTAAGAACAGTACACGGGCAGAACCCTTTATTACAAATCCACTTATGAACTAATTGAAAAGCGAACTTAATTGATACGGTAATGAGGTACAAAGGAAAGAATTTTAGATCGAAAAGATTTAGCAGGTGCTTTTAATTCAAATTCTGAAAGTGAAGTAGGACAGTCAATGGCATTGTTTAAGATATTGTGTAGGAATCGTGAATCAGCAAACAAGAATCTCGATCAAATTTTTGGTATATTGAATAGCGCTCTAATCTCGTCATAGTCATGGTCGTGTCTATTTATGGCCATGCACAACTGTCTCGCCGCGAAACGAAGGAATCGGTTCTGTATACGTTCGTGTCTGATTTTATGAACGGCATATTGCGGTAACAAGACGACAGAGACATATTCTATGAGTCTTACTAGTGAGAAGTAGATAACCTTAAGTGCAAGAGGGTTCCTGAGTTGAGAATCATTTCTAGTGAAAAAGCCCAGAGATCTAAGGGACTTGTTTGTAGCGGCAGAAACCTCGTCTTCAAAAGATAATGTCTCGTTAAGGATTATCCCAAGGTCGTTCACCATTGTAAATTTATCCAGAACCTCTCCCCCCCAATAAAACAGTTGTACTTACGAAAATATTTTGTCCTTGAAAAGGATATGACTACACATTTTCTAATGCTAAGCTGCATCCTGTTTAGAGCGCATCAATCTTGCAACCGATCGAGGTCATCTTGCAGATCCATGCAATGCAGATAAGAGTGTATTTCTTTGTATAATTCAAGGTCATCAGCAAAAAGCAAGTGAAAACAAGATTTAATAGATGTGCCGATGTCGTTAACATGAGGGAGGAGGAATTGATACGTACTCATTGGAATCTACCGTCTAAAGAGCTGAAAGCCATGAGAGTAAGTTAGAGGTTCAAGAGCTCCGAGCCTTGCCGCCAGAATGCCGTGGTCAACTGTGTCAAATGCTTTAGAAAAGTCGGTATACACTGCGTCGACTTGAGTGCCTAATTGAAGCTTCTGTGACAAGTAATGCGTGTTGATACAAAGATTTGCTACTGTAGATTTCTTCCTGACGAAGACGTGTTGTTCCTCTATAATTGAGTTACTAGGAGCCAGATAAAGTTGGTCAAAAATAATGCTCTGAAGAAATTTGGCCATGGAATTGAGTATGGTTATCGATCTGTCGTTTTTTATATCTCTACGATTACCCGATTTGAAGATGGAAACAACTATGCCCTTCTTCAACTCCTGAGGGAAATAACCCCTTGAAATTGACGTGTTGAGAATAAGGTACAATGGATTGATAAATGCGGAGCGACACGACTTCAGAAGAAAGGGGGTATACCATCAGGTCCGGCCCCTTTGTTAGGATTCAGTTTAGAAAGCTTGCTCAAGATGTCGTCCCTGCTAATCTTTATGTTAGTGAGGTCTATAACATCGCTAGAAATCGGTTCTTTGTAAACAGACTTTAAGTGCTTAGAAAAAAGCTCAGCTATACCCTCAGTAGTGTTCGCGTGTTCGTTGTTTCCAACATTTCGTTAGGCAACTTGTTATCCTCTCTAATAGAATGTAAGTAATTTCAAAAAATTTTAGTAATCACGTAGATTGCGAGATTGTTTGTAATTAGCATGAGCAATTTTCTGAGCAATGACAGAATGTTTCAAATTACTATCGAACCAAGGGAGATAGGACGAAGGTTCAACAATTTTGAGGGGCACGAAGTAATTAATTGCAATGAAGATGTAAGTGTAAAGAGTTTCTATACCCTTATCAACTGAAGATGAAGGAAGGAGATAATCCCAATCCACATCATTAAAAAAGTAACTAATTGCCGCGGTATTAGCTTCTTTAAAGTTAAAGCGGAAGAAGGTAGATGTGAGGTGGTATGAATCACTAGCTACGAAGGCTCTACTAAGATCAAGCGTGAGGGGTGATAATTGTCTATAGGTAATAATGGATCAACTGCTACATGCAAGGCGTTAAGAATACTGTTAGTAAATAATCAGTCTAACAAAGACCCGTACACATTGCAGTTATTATTCACTTGTGTAAGATTTAAATAATCGAGAAAATCAGGTACAGTTGATGAGATGTCAACATACAGCTGGGACGACCCAGGTTTAGGAACACAGCTGAAACCCTGGAATCTCCTCGCGCATTGTGCTAAAATCAATAAACTTTTGTAATTTTGCGTTAGGAGGAATTTAAAATCCACCAATTATGCGGGTTTCAGAATTGATAGAGAATCTCATGGATATGTGTTCAACCGTATTGACATTAGTGGCGATTCCGACACCCCCCCAGGCAGTGTTCGAATGCAATTAAGACACCACCGCCCCGTGTGTTGTCTCTAGTCAGAACGCTTCTATTACACCTAAAGATATCGTAACCTGGGAAACCTAATTCAATAGTATTAATTTTATTATAGATACATGTCTCCAGAAAAATTATTGCATTGTAAGAACTCAACGGAATAGCTTGACGCGATAAATGTAATTTAGTACGTACACCCCTGACTTTCCGATAGTAGAGTGAGACCGGAGGATTACTGGTGCTGGTCGTCTTGCATACGGAGGCAGAGGTGGTATTGATAGCGCCAAAAGAGACACGTGATGCTACTTGCTTGAGGTGACGTTTGGTAAGGTTGCGTTCGCATCCTGTCTCATTTTTGTGACACTTGGAATCCCTTGACGAAACTTCACAGCGAGATCTATTTCTCCCATTTAGAGACGAGAGGTAAGCTCTCTCTTGACTACTGATAACTCCTCCAGTTGAGCTTTTGTTCTGTCTGGTGTTATCCATATCGATTTCAGTCGATTTGTTCTGCTGGAATCCTTCATGTTGCGGGTGTACATCTTCGCATTGAAAAACGTTTGAAGGAGCGCATGCCCTCCTTCCGATGAGACACAAATAAACTTCACAGGACGAGGCCTTGCTTGCGCCTGCGAGAAAACACGAAGTCTATATGCACGAGTGTTAATGAACATGCTATCTGAAACTATTCATGGGTAAAGCTCAAAAACTGCTGACGTGAGGATTTCTTTTCCAGTGGAGCCATTATCACTACTCATGTCAGACAGGCCAAAGATTATTAGGTTCTTCTTTCTAGAAAATCTCTGCTCTATTTCAGAAAGGCATTGATGTCATTGGTTTGAATAACTGCCTCAAATATAATTAGAATTGAAGATAATATGGTCGTATATGTATGTAAAAATGAACAATTCGTTGTATTTAGACATTCTCCCAACGATGATTTGTTGGGAAATATTTAAAGTACCTTCAAGAATTTTTTCAGATTTTACCTATCATTTTTCCAATGGAAAACTAAGCTCAAAATTGCACTGTCGTTAACGATAATACATCATAAAAAGTGTTTGTATATTGAAAGGTGCTACAAGAAAATTGTTTAACTTATTCACGTTGCTCATAACATTAGAAAATGAATGCACTTGGTCATCCGCGAAGCCTGCGGTCATCTTCGAAGCCTTTTTTCACTGAGACTCAGAGATTTTATTTTGTTTGCAGTTACAGTATTAACATGCACATTTGTGTTAAATAAATGACTTAAATATAAAAGAGTAAATAAAAAATGCCCTCGCAAATATTCATCTTGGCATTACTCTATAGTGACAAAATTAGCAATTTCAAGAATATGATTTTTCATCTAAAAGAAAATTGCCTAAATAAACTCGCTATTAATCAGAATTAATGCAGATATTCTTAAAGGACATAAATAGAAAATTTAATGTACAAGTTAGTCATTATAAACGATTTATTTAAACAAATTCTTCAGCATATCATTCTGATATAGAAAGAATTATTCTGTCTTAAATTTGATGTAATTTATTATTAGAATGGTATTAGTAACGAAAAATTGTCATAATGGGCAGAATAGTTGACTTATTAGAAAAGTTAATGTTGAAATGAGAACATTTCATTAAAAAATAATTGTTCATAAAAAATAATTAAAAATTTTCATTCATTAAATAATTTTTGTTCAAACAATCTATTAAAAAATGTAAGTTACGAAGAAACTAATAGCACCATCCGATTTCGATCGGTCGTTTATTTGCTCGATCAAACATTTTTTGAATCAATTGATTTAAATTTTTTATCAGGTAGTGTCTATATGTCCGGACACAAGCCACGCCCCCTACCCCTTTCCAGCTTCCACTTCTCCTTGCCAGGTCCGTACGGTTAGACTCGACCTTGCTGTATACGTACATAAACGTACGGACTGTCCGGACGTTTAGACTCGGCCTTTTTAACAATTATTTTGAAACAATTTTTCCTTTGAATTCATAGATTTGTAATTTTTGGTAAATTTGTTACGTTCTTATTAGTATAATTGCTGTGAATTATTATAGAAGTTCATGAATCTGTGAAATCATTTTTATAGACAAATTGGATAAACAAAAGCAAAAAGGCATTTTCGCACCGAGTTTTTTTTATTTTTCACATGTTTGCCTCAAAAGGCCTTACCAGAGAGGCTTGACTACAACAAAATGTTGACTATTATCGTCATTGTTATAAACAAAACTTTATTAACAAAAGAACGTTTCTTGTTTCCGAATTTTCATCACAAAAATGAATATTTTTACTAGTGTACAATACATTTTTTCGTAGTTAAGCATTTTCATTAGAACATTTTGATGTAAAGTTGTAAAAGAAGAAAAATCTGCACAAGAGTACCAGAAATCTAGTTTTGTTTATAAGGATAGTCAACAATGTTCTACACCGGTACTGCATTTCGAGACATACTTGCGAAACTACCTAAATTTTAATTCTGTTATTCAAATTGATTTATAAAGAAGGTGCTCATCATATTTCTATAAATATTGATACGCATGTATAACTTCTACAATCATATAAATACATATTTATAATCCACCGTTGCGCTAGAGATAAATTCGAACAGCTTTAGTCAAAGAAAAAATTTGCTCGTTCATAAAATCCTTCAGTTTTCAATTTGTTCGCTTAATTTGTTTATAACAATTAAGTTTATTATCATCCAAATTATTTTGATTCTGTAAGTGCTCTTGCATGGACTCAAGCTGTTTTGTAACATTTGTACGTCGTTCTTTGTATGTCGTTCCAAAAGAAAACTGAAAACTTGCTCTGTTTCCCGCGCCTTGCATTAAATATACAAATATGAAAAAAATTCACAAGCCGCGTTAGGTAGATCTGTTCGAAATTTAATCATCTTCATTTTGAGAAAAAAAATTGTAAGTCGTTTGAATAATAAGGGCTGCAGACTTTTTTGAACAGTAAATTTCAGCCGTGACCAACTGTGCGTCTTGCCAATTGAACAGTCACCGAAACTGTGCCGATATTACACAGCACCTACAGAATTTTGGAATTCATCTGTATCAGTTTAAGAGACATTTATTAATTCACTTAGAAAATAAATTCTATCTTTCTGTTAAAGAATTTCAGCAGGTAATATTATTCCCATGAAACAAAGTTGTACCCTTTAGCCAAGACATGACAGAAGGCTTCATGTCTCGAGACAAGTTCCGTTCGTCTTGCTGAATGCACCTCACTGAGAGGTATCACCATAAACGCAAGATAAAAATTTGATGTCTAGCAAGTCTGGTTTAGAGACGGAACCAGACTTCAATGTTTTGAAGACAAAGTGGACCGTCTTGGATACAAAACTAAGAAAAAATGTTTTGACACGGGATCATCCTCTGGTTCTGACATTCAGTTCGTATACAATCCATTTTTCGCAGCGTTCGTTGTAGAATCGAAATTTACTCGGTTGACAATGCTTGAATTTGACATTTTTGAATTCTTGTAGTTTATAGTAGCTTATTTTCCAAACCCTTCAGCTTCCAATTCTTACAATTTTCAAATATTCGTTTTAAAGTGCACTTCTTGCCTTCACTTGCATTTACTTAATTTTTGATTATTTGCATTCACTGTCCTTCAACAGTAATTTTTTCTCAATCCTTTAAGGCCATGTGAGCGTAACCTCAATTTTTTTTCGCATTTTCTCTAAAACCAACTTATCTTCACACAAAACGCGACATTGAGTTGAAAATTTCGGAAACTAAATGAAAAACACTAAGGAACGTTTGTCTGGTCCCAAATGTTCATAACTATAAAAAAGCAAACAAAAATTTTGTAGGAAAAAACTTTTTCTATAATTATAAAAATTTAGGACCAGACAAACATACCTTAGTAATTTTTATATAGTTTCTGAGATTTTCAATCCGATATTGCGTTTCGTGTGAACGTAAGTTGGTTTAAAAGAATGTGAGAAAAATTTTTTGAGGTTACGCTCACATGGCCTTGAGGCCATGAACCATGTATCCGATTCTTACTTGACCGACATTTTTTCGCTTAACTCATGCCCACGCAAGAAAGTGACGGTAAGGGAGACACAGTATAAGTTGCACATGCCCATAATTTTAAGGTTAAAGTTCACTCAAATGCCTCATTGATTAGAAATTGCATGCCACAAAACTCGGGAGTTATTAGTGAGGTCATGGTTGGGGAGCTGGTTACATGCTAGTCCTCTCCCCACCTCGTCACCTTACAAATCAAATTTTTTTATTTAGATAATCTTGAAGCACAACCCGTTTAAAAATATTTCGTCTTGGTTTTGTCTCCAAGACGTTCCATTTTGTTTCCAAGACATTGAAATCTGGTTCCGTCTCATAAGCCAGACTTGCTAGACATCAAATTTTTGTCTTGGGTTTATGGTGATAGCTCTAAGTGGAGTGCATTCGGCAAGACGAACGGAACTTGTCTCAAGGCATGAAGATTTCCGTTATGTCTTGGCCAAAGGCCAATAAAAAAGGGACCAGGTAATGTAGATTGAAATTTTTTAATGAATTTTTTGTTTAATTTTTAAAATAGCTATTTAAGAGTAAACAAATCTGAATTTGTGAGTCTTCACGACTATAGCCATCTAAAATTTGCTTCAAAAAGATTAATATTCTAGTTTTCTATAAGGATCTCCTAAACCGTAAGGAACACGGTAAAATGGAAAACATTTTCGGAATTTTCGCCAAACAAATGTTATAGTAACAATAAATGAAATAAAATGGATTCATTCAATATGCATATTGTACAATAAATTTACAAAATTGTATAATTATAATTGGTTTGCCGACTAAAAAAATTTTTCAATTCAAATGTGCTGTAATATACCACCGAAAATTTTTATGTAAATACAATAATAATTGTAACAGGTATAGACGCGTAAGCCCTTGCTAAAGTAGGGATTTGAGATATATTTAAATTTTCCAGATTCACTGAAATTGAATCACTAACCGTTATTTCGTAACTTGTATTATTTAAGATCAAAGGTTAAGACATAATAACTTACGTATTGCTTGTGAAATAGACTTGACGAGTTTTTGTCAAATCATAAAAATAGTATTTAGAGGTTCTTCATCCAAAGAATTTTACATGTATTAAAACTAAATGTGAGATCTCATGAAATCTCGAACTAAACTCTAGGTCGCGTGACTTAGTCATGCCAACTCAATTTTGTAGCGATGAGGGTGCCTGGCGAATGAGCAGACCGCATCGATGACACAGTTAGGGAAAGGGATACGGTATATGAACTCGGGTGTTGGTAGAGGCTAATATATCAACAGGTGCTGTCAGTTGGTGTTTCACTTAATCGGTTTCTGTTCTATCCCTGGACTTCTAAGCTGTATACTCGTACTATTCCAAGATTCACCATAAGGGGATTGCGTCGTTTGCGGTGAGACAGTTGAAGCCATTAGCAATGGTGAAAATTACAGCATGCTTCGGAAATTTAATCAATCAATTAATATAAAGGGGAAAAGGTTGTTTAAAATCTCTGTTCGAATATTGTAGCTTGCATGAAATGAGAAAAAAAATTAAAAATAGATTGCTTAATTTCTTGAAAAAATTTAAAAAGTCCGAATTTTCTTAGTCAAGACGATTTAATTATCCAGGCGGAAACAGTATGAATAATAACTATGTATAGTGCCTATACATAGTTTGATCTATTCATTCTGCATAATCATTCCATTTGTATCGTTTACCCAAATAGAAATTTCCCTAACTTCTTCGAGTTTTGAATTGTGGCCCTGCCATGGAAGCCATACATGGCACTGGCGAGTTTTGATACCGGGAAAATCGGTGGCCCAGGGAAAATATCCAAGGCAATTCAATGATCATGTACAGAAAGCTTCCACACTAAGGTTAATATGTGACCACTTCATTCACGTCCAGGCGATCTTAGTGTATCAGGTGTTGCATCAGGTGCCTAAAGTAATAATCTACAGGAAGTCTCAGAGGAATCCATATCCAGGGTTGCCAAAGCCGAGTCCGAATGCAGTAACGATGGTTCCCCTACATTAATTGTTAGACCAGGTCTCTTAAATAAAAATTTACAGGAAGTCGCCTGGAAATTAATTTTCAGGGTCATCAAAGTCGACATCAAATGCAATCACGATGGACTCCTCACATTAATTGTTGCACCATGTCTCTAAAATAAAAATCTGCTGGAAGTCGCCTAGGAACTGATATGCACAGCTACCAAACACGTCCCAAAAGTCAGTCCAGATGAACCCCGTGTAAAAGTTTTCTCGTTGATATCGCGATGATCCTAATGTGCACCTTAACAATACTGGATATACGGGAATGGATTGCAATTGCGTTTGTCGGCGATGTTGATGATCTTGAAATTTTGCGTGAATACCTTTTATTTTATTCCTTTGTACTTAGTACTATCGAATAATATCACTAAGAATGTCAAATGTACATAAATATTTAGATTTTTAAAATCAGAATCAATACATATGTATTTAAACTCTAACTTCATTAATTCAATACATTTAGGCTACAATTCGAGCGTTCCCCGTGCGTTCTTCGTGACTTCCCCTTGCGTTCAACGTGTGTTTGTCGTTTGTTCTTCGTACGTTCCCCTTGCGTTAAATGCCCGTTCTTCGTGCGTTCCTCTTGCCTTCAACGTGCGTTCTCCGCTCATTCGTCGTGCGTTCCACTTGCGTTTCATGCGCATTCTTCGTGCGTTTCTCGTGTGTTCCCCTTGTGTTTCTCGTGCGTTCCAATTAACAATTTTCAAATTGTCAATTCTACTTTACAAAATTTAACCATTTGAATTTTGATTGCAAGATTAAAACTTATGAGAGGGAAAAATTAAAAACTCAGCGCTCAACATGAAAATTCAGAAATCTAAAATTGTGACCATCCAAAATTAAAGAGATTATTCAATTACTGAGGTACACACAAACCCCGATATAAGCCCAGTTTCGGGAGTTGCTTCGCACTCGCCTTCGGCCTAAGCCGGATCTCTCGAAACGTAAACAGTCAGGGACGTGTGAACCATTTCCTAATATAACGCAAACTCCGAACGTGAGTTCGAACCTGAGTACACGCGCACTGCGCCTTTATCTATACGCTGCTGGTCCTTCTTGCTTGGTTGAACACCGTCTCTCGCCCCGCGAGCTGAGAAACTGCGGGGCCAGCAGTCGGCCAGCAGTTCTAGAAAGGCTAAAACCGGATGGACTTATATGGGGGTTCGAGTGTATTAATTTTAGAGTTCAATTTTTATCTTATTTTTAATTTCATACAATACAAATTTTAACTTTTTAATTTCAAATTGCTCAATTTTCAGCAGTTGATTTAGAATTATTATTCATTCTTGGAATCTTCCAATAAAATATTTTTTAATTTCAAGTGATTCATTTTTCAAAATGTTCAGCTAAAAATCGGACAATTATAAGGTGAAGTTTTACAAAAACGATGATATTTCGAATGTTATGAAAAGGAAAAGGCAGCCCGAAGAAGACAGAATTTTAAGGTTTATGCTTGAATACAATACCCTTAAAATACTAAAAGAATTTGTTTGCTGCATATGTCGAACAAAGATTTAGATTGAAATAAAAATATAGAATTCAATACTTTAAGCTGAGGATAAAGATAAATTTAAACTGTAATTGTTTCCATAAAATCATTTATGATTCAATAAAAGCAAGATTATAATTAATATAATGAAATTAATTTACGATATGTAAGAAATTACAAAAATAACTGTTTTTACTTATCTTTTAATTCTCAAAATAATTAACCTCTTGGCTTCAACTCTCTTTCATATTCGCCTATAGTGTGAAATTCTTCGATGAACATTTTCCTTTCATATTTTCATTTGGTCTCTGATGAAATTCGTAGCCAAATCTTAATTTCTCCAAGTGTCAACAAATTTAGCGAGTAAAAAAATTTTGTTTGTGGTTGATCTGACATGACGTTTGAAACGCCAATAGAAAAAACTAACACGAATTCCGGAAAACTGGAAGTCAGACGTGCTTTTGGCGCGTCCTTACGTTTCAACTAATAAAAAGTGGTTTTTTGTATTATTGACTCGCTAGTTGTGTGTGATGTGACGGTGATATCTTCTTGGGTGTTGCGATATATTGGCTGTGCTGATTTTCCTGTTGTGAGTGCTTTAAAGACGGTTTACGCTAATTCACAAACGAGAGACTGTTACAGCTGCCATTTCGAACAATGGGTGAGTGTTCAGAATGCAAAAAAACGATTTCCAGAGGAGCATCGGACTCCATAGCCTGTCATAAGTGTGATGCCTTATTTCATTTAGCATGTATCAATGTTGGTATGTCCAAAAAAAACTTGGAAAAACTAAAAAAAGGCCAAAATGATTTTACGTGTAGCAATTGCAAAATACGTTCAGGATATGTTAAGCCTACACAGACTGCACAGTCTCAGATATCCCCCACTTCTACGTGCGAGATCGCTGAAGCCTTGTCACCCGACTATGCAGAGGCAATACGCCTTGCCATCATGGATGCACAGAAGGTTGCGGTAGTACAGGCGCAGAATAGTTTCCAGAATTTCTTAAAAGAA
>JAUMHM010000085.1:59969098-59980344 GCA_032362435.1 Melikaiella ostensackeni
TATATGGGAGGTTTTACGACCCTCGAAGTAAACCGGCCGGAACCGAAACTCGGTCTACTTCGAGGTCGCAGTGTATGTCTTTTCGACTTAGAACCTTTTTGATCAAGCTTGGACTTGTAAATTCATTCCATCTTTCTTGTGAATTTATGAACATTCAGAAATAAGCTTGTTTGTTGAACGTGAAGCGGGACGCAGCTTTATAAACACATATAAACTATTGTGAATTAAGTGATTTGGTATTTTTTGTTAACAACGAAACTAACAATTTGTGAAGTTGAGACAGTGATGGTGAAGATTCATTATTAATAAATTGTGAACCATTAACAGCTAAATCAAGTGTTCTTCATTTCAAATATATTCCCTTTAATTGTTTTCGTTTCAACGAGTCAAGGGCAACAACGATCCCGTTCTGATGTCCAATCGGAGAGCAGAGAATTATCGACAGGAAAGGCTAGGTCGAATTTGGGCTTTACAATGAATATCTGTTACATCCCAGTCGCTGCAGCAGAATATCATTCCGTCGTAACCCAGCGCCGATTTGTTGAAAGCAGGTTCGTATGCTGCCGTTGAGAGGTGGAAACCACTGCCGTAGAAGCAGGTTGAATTTGAAATGAGAACACAATTGTTTATGCTCAAAAATCAACCAGATTTATTTATTATTGTTCTTGTTTAACTTTCAAGTCGCAGGTTAAAAGTAGTTTTCAACGGGTTTCGATACGAGAAATCTGACGTTTTTCTGCTGTGCGCGTCTTTTTATAAACTACCTTTTGGGCGAAGTAGTTCCCCTACTCTATTACCTCAGCGAATCAAATCGCTGACGTCATGAAATTTAATGGCTATTTTAGCTTCTAGAAACGAGGTCGTTTGGCTTCGCGTACTAGATATAGGTCGCAAAATGAGTCATTCGATGATTGACATTTTTGAACATGGAAAAGTCAAAGCAAGCCCAAAGTCCACTTTACATGCGGTCTGACTGGCGCCAAAATCAATTAATGATACTAAAATTAGTCCTATGACCCATCTTTTAAATAAAGAATCTACTGTAGAGACACAATTTAATTTGTACTGCGTAAAAGTTTCAGCTAACATAACCTTACTTCAGGATAAAGAGAGAGTGTAGCCTGGTATTGCATCATGTGTAGCAATCTTGTGTTATACGCAGGTTGCATTTTCAATTGATATATTTATATAATATTATGTCTTGTAACATAAAGTTTCCGATACTTGAAACTTATTTTTATATTTTTGCATTCAAAAAGCCATATAAAAGTTTGAATTTGAAATTACGATCATTCATAAAAAATAACATTACATTTTGGATCTAGAGCCTCTTGCCATGCTCTCCAGAAGTCGCTGGTGTACATTTTTAATTTGTAAGTGGGCCACACCGTCACACCTCCGACCTTGTTTTAAAGATGCTTTGTACTCATGTATAGAAGCATCTTTGCAATAATTTTGAAATAATTCAATGTCATGCTTTCTTATTTTTAGGTTCTTTGCAGTTTTCATAGGGCTTATTTGAGCTTGATTCTTCAACAAAATTTCGTCAGATAAGTTGAATTTTCCTTTCTGAAACATTTATCAAGAATATTAAATAAGAATCATTTCTTTTTGTCTTTTTTAGCTCCTTTTTTCCTATTTCAGGCCTTCAACCATTGGCCTGATTTCTAAATGGAAATTTAGGTGAGTATTACATTTTTATAATTTTTTTTATTTCCTGAAATATACAAAAATAATACAATATTTTGAAGAAAACTTCATTGAATTTTAATTCAGCAGTAAGGAACGAAGATTCACTTATGACATTTTTGAAGTACAGAATTCCTTATTACTAGTTATGAGAATTTTATCCTTCGATGTCTCAAAGTGCTCCGCTTCTTATTTCTGATTTTTAAAAATATTATTATAGCATTTAAAAATATTTCAAATAGGCATTTACATTCATATATTTATCATTAAAAAAATTATTTTCTATCATTTTGTTCATTTTTATATATATTTCTAGATCTAAAGTTTCTCTTCTCATTGTTGATTATAGGTTTTTTTTAACATAAATGAGATTGGTTTTCTACAATTATTTACAGCAGGTATTTAATTTAGTTATATAGTTTATCCTGGCAAGCAAGCTCTTTTTATTTTCTCCTGCAGAGTTTTATTTCGAGAGCTTTATTCACAATTTTTATTATTTAATTTTATGGTTTTTGATCTTGATTGGGATGAGCCACTAATCGTAACATATCTAAATTAATGACTCTGACTTTATTCCTTTTTTCGTTCCTAACTTGTGCATTGGTTTCTCCAATCAGTTTTTCTATCACGTATTGTCCTTCAAAGATAGGATCGAATTTCTTGTCCCTGTTTTCTCGCTTCAGGATTACTTCACTTCTTTCGCAGAAATTTTGAAGATTTTCTGTGCGATCATAGTATAATTTTTAATTCTTTTTAGCACTCCCAATTCGTTCGTGAGCCCACATCTGTGAATCATCTGATTTGTGAAAAAAATCTTGGAGATACTTTGTGTATGTAATTTCGGATGGATCCGTGGAAAAACTGGTGGGAATATTAGCTCTCCTACCAAATACTAAGGAGTATGGTGTAAAGCCAGTAGCTTCATGCACCTGAGTATTATGAGAGAAAATGACATAACGGAGCCACTCGTCCCAATTTTCAGCATTTCCAAACCGCCTCAGATATTTGACAAAGGTCTGATGGGTTCTCTCCAAAAAACCCAAAGATTGTAGATGATAAGGTGTGGATTGGATTTTTTCAATCCCGAAAATTTTGCAGAAGATTTGCATAACTTCGCTAGAAAAATGTTTGCCCTGATCTGTATGAATTACCTTCGGGCATTTATACCGTGAAATAAATTGTTCGTCAATGGCATGAGCAATTGTAACGGGATCGATTTTTGCTGATGGGATTGCATCAGCATACTTCGAAAAATTACACTGAATTGTTAGAATATGATTGTGACCTCGCGGAGTTGTGGGAAGAGGTCCTACCATATCTGTTTGAATTTTGTCAAATGGTTCTTTTGGTGTATCCGTGATAATCATAGGTTGTCGGGTCCGAGTTCTAATGAATTTGTTGCACTGACTGTTTTTGCAAAACTTGACAAACTTTTGAATGTTACCCTCAATGCTAAACTGATAATAACTCTGTGTAATTCGCTAATAAGTCTTCGGCATTATAAGGGAAGTAGACCGATCTAATATAATTGATAAAAATAAAGTTCGGAGATGTCGAGAAAGGATTAGATCTAAATTGAAAGCGGATGCTGATTTGTATTTGTATTTATTTTCAGAAAGTCCCTACGGCTAATTAGCCCTCTAAGGAACAGAGTATACATAAAATATATAATTACAAGCACCGATCGATGAATGTTAAACGTATGGTAGAATTGGTAAAGACTTAAAAAGTGCAAATAAATTAAGATAAAATAAAATATAATGTTGGTAGTCTGGAGTCGTAGAAGCTATATTGAAGAATAAACAAACAGTGAGAAAAATAATCTATCAAAGTAATATCATTGACATTAAGTAAATTATAAGTAATGGTAAAGTTGTATATAGTAAGACGGATTTTACAGGATACATTTTAATCTGGACTTAAATTATGTCCTACCAATATGTTATTTCTAAAGTGGGATTACTCATTTGATACAGATGTATGAAGAGGTCATGCTTAAAGTGATATCGTGAGGGTGCATTTCTTAAACTAGACGGTAATTTGTTCCAAAGACGAGCACCTCTCACAATAAATAAACGCTAAAGTTTACATGTTCGGAGGAAAGAAATTCTTAGTACTGTCTTTCTTTCACGAAGTCTAGACTGGGAAGGAAGTTTTTTGTCTACAAAATGGAAAAAGTTGTAAAGATACTGAGGACCTCCATTTTTCATTGCTAAATACATTAAGTTACCCATAAAGGATTGTCTTCTCTTGGCTACATTCAACAATCCAGCTTTTTCTCTGTATTGTGTTATATGTTCACTCTTAGGAATATTATAAATGAATCTAATGCATGCGTTGAGGGAACGCTCGAGTTTTAAATTAAGGTTATCAGTAATATCGTCATACACTAAACAGCCGTAATCGAAAATTGGAAGAATGAGGCTCTTCACGAGAAGAATTTGAGTGGAGGTGGAAAGGGAATTTTTGTTTCTATTTAGTTGCTGGAGGATTCGGAAAGTTTTTCTAGATATTTTACAGATCATCTCCCTCCAAGACAATGTTCATTTTAGTATCAAGCCCAGATCCGAAACCGACTCGACGAAGGGGATGTTAAATCCATCAACCTGTAATAAAGGTAGGGTGGCTAGTTTCTGAGAAGAGGGTGATGTTGAAGGCCCTATGACTATTGCCTTTGTTTTGCTAGAAGATCAGAAGTATAGAGATTGAATAAGATAGGAGCAAGGATGGAACCCTGAGGGACGCCACTCCTAACGCCGACCCAGTTCGATGACTCACCCTTGCTATTAGTTTCTTTCTGTGATCGATTACTTGAATAAGAAGCAAACCTTTTGATGACTGTGTTTGACATTTTTAAATGTTTTAGTTGGAGTAATAGGCGTTGATGGTCCACTATATCAAATGCCTTTGAGAAATCGAATGAGACAACGACCGTAATTTCCCTTCTATCTATAGCCAATTTAAAATCAGTAGTAACTTTGAGTGACGCCGAAGTGGTGCTGTGTCCCGCACGAAAGCCGGACTGTAGGGGATCAATAAGGTTGTTGGAATTTATGTAATCAATTAACTGGAGATGAACAATTCATTCTAATGGTTTAGTCATTGCAGTCAGAATGGAGATAGGGCGAAAATCTTTGGGAGAGATAGGGTTGGAAACTTTTGGAATTGGTCGAATAACAATCATTTTCCATGGATCAGGGAAAATTCCAACCTGAAGAGAGGAATTGTAAATGTGCAGGAGGATCATTTTAATGGAAATTCCATCAATCCCTATTGCATTAGATCTCACCACATTTAGTTTTTGCAAGAAAAATTTAGGAGAGATGTCCGAAAAGAAAAAGTTAGTGTCATCAAAAGAAGGTGGGGGGTACTTCTGAGGGTATACGAAAAACGTGAAGAGGCGCAAATTTATCAAAAGCTGAGGTCAAAAATGAAGTCAGCAAGGTGGTCTTAGTATCGATATTTTGCTCAAAATACAGTTTTTCTCATCCATATGTTGTAAGGTGGTCAATAAAGTCAGAATCATTTATATTTGAGAGATTGCGTATTGGAGTCTGAAAGGTGCTAGGAGTAAAGTTATTTGTAAATTTAAAATTGATATTAATGAGGTCATAGTTAAACAGAAAGGAAATAGAATGCTGTGAATAGAAAGAAACCTTCTCAAGGTCATCCACCATCATGAGATCTATCCAAGAACTGGATCGGTCTGTGAGATGTGTGGAGGTATGGGAAACTATTGACAGTCCTGATTCATGCATTATGGATCTAAATATTTTATTTGGCTGCTCGTTGAGTTCAGATTAGTATCGAAATCACCTGTGATGATAATGTTGTTGTAAGTAGGAATATGTCCAAAAATTTCTGACTCCAGATCACTTCCAGAGGAGGCGTTTGGCGCCTTATAAATAATTTCCTTGGTAATCCATGAATTTCAAGGGTTGTTTGAAGGGCAGCTTGCTCCTGATTATTAAGGGAGGTTTCGTGGGAGGTGATCTTGTATTTAAGTGATGTACCTTCTAATTTCGCAGTCTTCAATTCTTCGTTGTGAACTGTTGAATAAACCTCAAGTGTGCCGATCCGTTCATCATTCTTTGAGATGTCGGTTTTCATATCATTAATTGAGGCTTTGATGTCAGAAATCCATTCTAGTTGTTTGCGCTCGAATTCTTTTAAGAAATTCTGGAAACTATCCTCGCCTGCACTACTGCGACCTTCTGTGCATCCATGACAGCAAGGCGTATTGCCTCTGCATAGTCGGGTGGTAAGGCCCCAGCGATCTCGCACGTGGGAGTGAGGGATATCTGAGACAGTGCAGTCTGTGTAGGCTCAACGTATCCTAAACGTATTTTGCAATTGCTACATGTACAATCATTTTGGCCTTTTTTCAGTTTTTCAAAGTTCTTTTTGGATATACCGACATTGATACATGCTAAATGAAATAAGGCACCACACTTATGACAGGCTATTGAGTCCGATGCTCCTCTGTAAATCGTTTCTATGCATTCTGAACACTCACCCATTATTCGAAATGGTAGTTGTAACAGTCTCTCGTTTGTAAATTAGCGTAAATCGTCTTTAAAACACTCATGACAGGAAAACTAGCACAGCCAATACATCACAACACTCAAAAAGATATCACCGTCACATCACATACAACTAGCGAGTCAATAATACAAGAAACCACTTTTTATTAATTGAAACGTAAGGACGCGCCAAAAACACGTCTGACACCGATCAGCACTTGTGCTAATCCCTAATTGTGTACAGTCGGATTTACTCGAAAGCAAAGAACGCATCGGTAAAGTAAGTGAACCACGCTTCTACCCGAAAAAAATCAATATCTTGGCCGAATTGATGCGAAAGAGCTTGTAGTCCCGAATGCAACTGCTGTTAATGTTCATTCTTGACTTCATTCCTGATTATTAGATCAGTGAGTGGATGATTCGAGGGCAAAAATATTGGATGTTTTTGTGAGTAAGATATAGGTGCATTGCTCAATCTGCCTCCTACTCTAATTAAGTTACCTCTGCCAGTAAACGGATTTAGCAAGAGTAACTTGCTTGATAGCTACAGTAACTTGTCTGGATCTAGTGATTTGAAGTCACTGGGAAACGCTTGTTCTTGAGCTAGTGTTAGCAAAGCATTCATTGCACTCTCTAACTTTTCCGCTGTTAGAGAGTCTGTGACTATCTCTACCTTTGGAGCTTGTTTGCATGATTCACTTTTATCTTGGTTAGGAGACAGAGATATATTTGCTCGTTTATAACGAAGACATTATGCGATCACGGATTTTAATTTTTTAAGTGATGAAAATTTGCTGAAACTGCTGTAATCCTGTGTTAGTAAGTAGTTTGTTGTAAAAATGGTTGATTTTCAGTGTTAGTTCATTGACTACCTTGTTTGATCGGTTTGCTAATAATAATGTGCTGCAGAGTTCTAAGCGTGGTAATGTTACCCTTTTTAACAGTGCTACCTTTGATTTTGTGAATAGTAGACGTTGAATTTCTATAATTTTTTCAAAATAATTTTTGCTTGATTTGTACACGGACCCACCAAACGGAGCGGGTCAAAGTTTTGTGATATTGTAGATCAAATGCTTCGTTTTAATGACTATTAAGTTTCTGTAGGTGTTGCCTAATACCGCAGATTAGCTTGATTTGATTCCCACGTTAGACTGAGAGCCTTGTACCTGTCAAGATACAGTCAACGTAAAAATCTTGCTCTATCACCGTAGAGATTTTTGGATTATGGATTTTGTTCTCGACGGCTAACTACTTAGACATCTTATAGCAAGGAATGGTGACGAGGCCATCCCATACGTGACTGTGGTGAGAGGAAAGGGTTGACTAGAAGATGACCGCCATACAATTTTTTGTAGGTCTCTTTGATCTTCTTGGATTTTCATTTGACGATACATCTTTGATATGTCTCCTGTTAGAACATATCTGTGTTGACGAAACCGCACAACGATTGAAAATAAATCTTCCTAAATTGTTTAACCGAATAACAGAATGTCATTGACCGATAATCCAGTAGTTGCCTTGCATGAACCATCAAAGACAAAGCGTATTTTGGTTTTTGTGCTTGCTTCACTTATCACGGCATGATGAGGTAAATAATAGACAATCCGATCACCGATTTGATCGTGGTTGATACGATTCATATGGCCTAAATTTTTGTATTCATTCATGAAGTCGTCATATCGCTGCTTCATGAGAGGATTTTTGTTAAGTTCTAGTTCGACTGAGAATAGTCGATTTAACGCTGTATCTCGAGACTCTCCAAGAATTTTTGGATTTTGTTTAAAGGGCAAGCGAAAAGAAAATCGTCCGTCTTGTTCTCACGTGTGTGTTGCAACGGAGTTCTTTTCGCAAGCGTTTTCCTCTTTTGAAAAGTGACAAGTTTGATGAAATTCTGCGATCAACCAAAATTTTTGAAAACTCTGAATTAGTTCCGTATTTTTATTTAGATAGCACAAAAAAGTTCTTAGTTCAGGGTTCTCATTGAAATTATGTCCCCCAGTAATCCATTTGAACTTTGTTTTTTGTATTATTGGCCAATTTCCTACCAATTTAATTTGACCGATAGACAAAAGGTCTAAAAATATACCTACTCCGATAAGAATGTCGCATGTTCCCGGAACGTTAAAAAATGGTTCTGCAAGATTTAAATTTTTTGGGACTTGGAGATTTCGAGTATCTAGTTTTAAAGCTTGGATAATTCCAGTAACTTGATTTACGACAAAGAAAGAAAGATGAGACTTGTAGGAATCCAATAGCGACTTTGACTTTTTCTGTTTGATTGTGGTTTAAATTGGGAATTTTCATAATGCAAAAGCGAATTGTGTTTTTTGTTATAATACCTGCAACCTCCGTAAAAGTAATCTTGAATAGATGACGTAAATCCCACATGTCAGTAGGAAGACCAAGTGTTTATGATGCTCTAACATGTTTTAAAGTATTATCTACCAACTATCTTAGTAACATAGGGGATTATTTGGTAATTGCAGTCATTTCGAGAAGTGCTTGTACATGATGCACAATTAGTCTAGAATTCTCGTGTCGCTTTTTGAATAAATTCCACGCCACTGCGTAGTTTTCAGCTGATGTTTCAATTGAGTATTACTTGAGCTGCTGAACCTTGAAGGACTCCACGTAAATTGCAAAATTTCACGACATCAGACATACTTTATTATTTTGAATTAACGCTTGAAAAGTATCATGAAAGTTCTGCCATTTTTCATCATTTTCGTCAAAGATGGGAGAAGAGGTAATAGTGGAAGCTCAACATTCGATAAATTAAATTTTGTTGATATACTACCATTGAAATCTACAGGTACTGCGTTTTTTGCATCTTCTCCTTCGAGGATATCTTGAGCGATAGACATAGCATCGCAATAAACGTCTTCAAGTTTTGTTCGCATTTCTGACTGTTGCTCAGAATCACCAATCAATTCAATGTGGGTTTAAAGATAATCGAATTCCGACCAAATTTTTTATTAAATCTCTAACCGAACGCGAATTTGTGAAATTTGACACTTTTGTTTATCAAATTCCGACACAAATTCAAGAAAATTCAAAAGTTGTATCATTGTTTTCTCACGACGTTTAATTAACTTTTCGATCTCTGAATGTTCGTTTTGAACCTGTAAACCGCCAGAATTGTTACTGTTCTTACCGTTATTATTAGACTCTGGTACCTTCTCGTTAGTGCCACTCTTTTTCTGTTCAATAAAATTGTGTGCTTTAATCATGTGTAATTTTCAAATGTAAAATGTTTTCAATTTCTGAAAAGTAGCCTAAAATGTTGCTGCAAATTCAAAAATTGAATTTTGAAACAATTTTTGCAAGGGAAATACTTTTTCTATGAAAAGTTTCCTATCGATTATACATTTCACCGGTCACTATAAAATGATTCGTCGACCATGATCCAGAAGGCTTATTTTTGCAATATTTTGGAATTGCACAATTCTCCTACTCCTCTTTACTTCCCCACTTCTATAAAAATAATTATGAAGGGAAAGAAGATAGTCAGCAAACCAATTTCATGGCCGATATCAACAAAAAAGTAATAATAAGAAATTAATATTATTCTTTTTGTTTTCAGTCGAGTGAAGACTACACCGAGAAAAAATCCATGCTTATAGTGTATGGTACTGACTCCTACTTTAGAAGATAGCACAAAGTCGAACTTCCGATGCATGAAAATAATGTTCTTTGAGTAAAGTAAACAATCATATTACATTAGTATGAATATGCACTCATTCCGTGCTTTGAACGCATGTACTACATGATATGATAGTAAGGACTACACGCAACAGAAGCACAGCGCTGTTCGTAGCTCAAACGCTAGGGAGACCATACCATTTTGGCATGGGAGATCAAGCGTTAAGACATTTCGGCGACGCCCACTCAGTAGTCATTCGGAAAAAGCGCATACAATGCACGAGCAAACGCTCGGTTCTCCCATACCCGAGGGGTATGGCCGTTCGAGCGTTATGAGCATGAAACGCATCATACGTCTCACGTAAGATCGTGGACCGGGCCCATGCAATTTAAGCTAAAAATCCTTGCTATTCATGCAAAAGCCAAATGCTTATGGGTTAAAGATTATAGCGTGCGTTTATACTAAGAGAACCGAGCGATTCGAGTATCATTTTTATGCTCTAGATGTTTAATTGAGTTCGAACTTCAAATTCATTGGTTCTTCACACACCAAACGCATGGATTTTTTCTCGGTAGAGAAAATGTGTACTGAAATCTCAACGAATCCAAATAAAGAACCCTTACTATATTCATTGCCTTACAGATTTCGGATTTAACCGGATGACTTTCCATTTGCACTTGATTTTCAGCAGACAACTAGAAATCTTGAATTGATTCTGACTCCTTCCGAAATTGATGTTTTAGTCGGCACAAATTCTTGATTGGACTAGATTTGTCCGGATAAATTCTGGATTGAGCCGGACGATTTTCCGCTTGCACTTTAATAAAAATTAATTCAGGTTCTAACGTGAATACCAATTGCGGATTTACTCGGACTCCTTCCGCAGCGGCGTGACGTTTTTGTCCCGACAAATTCCAGATTTAATTAGACAAATTCTAGACTTTTTTGGTTCAGTTTTCCGATTGGACTGCACACGCATCAGACAAAAATCATGATTCGAATTTGGATGAGTTCGGAAAAATTTCGGAATCCGAAACCCGTTCGGAATTTTGAGCAGGGATTATTCTGGCAACTAATCTCACCCAAATCTCGAACAATTGTGGTTTAGATCGAACTTGGTCATTTAATTTATACATTGTTGTTTTTTACCTTGGGGCCATGCCCAAGACGCGTTACGTAAATTATAGATGGTCCCCTTCCTCTGAAAAGAAATTCTCTGATAATTCCAGGTTTTTCCAAGAACACTTGGAGAGCGTTCACATATGACGTCACGCCGGTTTTCAGAGATTTTAGATACCTCACTACCCTTGTCACGCTTTTCTCCTCGTGCTTATATACGTAAGTCATGCTTTAACCCCCCCCCCCTGGCCCTAAAGCGTGAAGTTATTTGT
>JAUMHM010000085.1:59980444-59991613 GCA_032362435.1 Melikaiella ostensackeni
AAGCTAAGCGAGATTACCTGTCCCTTTTCTAGTGGTAGAATTAATTTTGACGTCGAGCATTGGTGAGTAATGTGTATTGTTCCATATTTTGTTATGCCATATATAAATGTATAACTTGTATAACTATTTGGGGGGTTGACATGACAAAAGTTGAATAATAATAATTTTTTGATATATAATTCCCGTTGTTTATTTTAAAAAAGAACTGATACCCTCTTATAAATTGCCGAAAAAACAATAGTATTCTTGGGTGAGAACAATTGAATTGCGTCCCACAAAAATGATAAACGCATTCTGACTTTGGACCTCGTTCAGTTTGTCTAGCCTCCACAACTCATTAGCTATTTCAACATCAGAGAATGATGAAACCTTAAGAAAATTGAGTACCGCTATAAATATGAAAACAATTTAACGGGTTGTAACAAACTGATCGTGGCAGCGGTGGTGATGGAATTTAATGCACTATTGCCACCGGCTTCTCCACCAGTAATTATCTGTTACTCGCTAACATGAATGTACTTACACCGTACGCTTGGGGAGGACATAACAAGCGTAAATCGTAAGAAAGTGGGGTAAGTCAAGTCTCGAAAGACGCGTAAAAGCAGGGCTGACAACATTTCTGCAATTCGGAATCGTCGATAAAGTTGTGTTGCCACGTTACACGTGATTGCGCTTTTTGTTGTCAGGATTCAAAGTGCTTATCATATTTATGTTATGAAAACAATTATGCGTACTCAAATTGGAAGGATACATGAATTGGAAATTCAGTTTTGTGAGAGGCAAGTACAAAGTAAGAACTCATTTTCTTGAAATCATCATTATTCCCACCTTTAAAACATATTGAGGTTATGTTTATAGATTTGTTTTCAGAATTATTTTTTTATATACTTTTAATGAAAAGTTGAAGGTTTGCTGAAGTTGAAGGTTCCTAATATTCTTTTATGAACATAGTGGAAATTTATTTTGCAAGTAAGTCAGCATGAAAACTTAAATTTAATCTATATAATCAAAGCTTTCACAAACCAGAGCAGCATCTCAAGAGAGGAATCCTGGGAGAGCCATTAGAAGAGAAACGGCATCCAGTAAACGATAAAGTTCAAGATATTGAGAGGCTATTATTTCCCGTCTTTCAGTTTGTTACAAATTATTTAAACTTTTTGGAAAAATACATTTTTGTGAGAAATCAAGAATTTTTATCACTTTAATCTTTAACAACCTTTAATATCCGATAATATATGAATTTCGTATTTTTTGAATGCTATTCAGACAAATATAACCTCAAATGCAACTTATCTTTCATCATTTTCAATCGGGTTTGAATTTGATCAGCACTTCTCACGTACCCATGTGCAAATCCTCCGGAAGAAGTTTCATTATTGTTGTATGACGATATTCTTTACCATCCATTTTATTGATTACTTTTCTTTCTTTAAGGAAGAAGTACATATATCTTTGAGTTTTCAAAAAATCGATTTTTTTCATTTTTACTTAGTTTGAAGCCTTAGAATTCATGTAGAAACCTTCTTTTCCATCAAAAGTTTCCAGAAGTGGCGAACGAGGTTCGGCCACTTAGCTGAGCTGGCCACTCAGCTAGCGCGTCGAGATGTCAGCTGTTATATGCTTATACTTTCTTGATCGGTAAAGTGACAGTATACCCGCATACGTGTCGTAAAAAACGATCGTATTGGTTTTTGATTGTTTGTGCGATTGTTTTGTTGGCAATGGACCGTCAACATAAACATGGTGAAAATGATACTTATTTGCGGGCATCTCGTGTCTGCATTTTTTCGAAGCACTGTTTTTTCAAGTTTCGTGCATGATTCCGGCAAAACTACTCGACTCATTCGGCCGGCCATAACTCAGCGGGGTGTCATGAAAATTTTTCAAAAAAATCGATTTTTTTCCAACTTGACAAACCACCAAACAACATGTAAAAAACTTGACACTGTGAAATAAAAATTTATTCGAAAGACAAATGGTGAAAGAAGGGGCCTCAAAGATATACTACCTCCTTAAATACTTGTAAGAAACAAGCACTTTCTTCGGTTGACCAATTAGAACCTCTTCCTCTATTGCAATTGCTTTGGCTACTCATTTTGGGAGATTTTTGAAGCTATAACAGAAAAAAGTTACTTTTACTATAATAAGAGGAGCTTCTACATTTTATCAAAAGTTTATAAAAAACAAACTCATAAAGAAAGCTATAAACATAACCTTAATATGCTTTCAAGGTGGGAATAATAACGATTTTCACAAAATATGTAGTTACTTAGTACTTACCTTTCATGCAACTGAATTTTTTATTCAAGAATCCTTTTCAGTTATTATACAAATAATTGTTTTTATTATATATATATATATATATATATATATGAGTATTGTGAATCAACAAAACGCGCAACCGCGTGTAACGAGGCAATACAACCTTACTGACGATTCCGAAGTGCGAAAATGTTGACAGCCCTGCTTTTACGCGACTTTCGAGACTTAACTTACCCTACGCTTTTCACGATTTACGCTTGTTACGCCCTCTCCAAGCGTACGGTGTAAGTACATTCCATGTTTCTGATTCTTTGTACTACAAATTTAACCTTTTCGTAATTGTTCCAGCCGTTTGGCTGAAATAATTGTTTATGGGCAAAAACATTCTTTTCAGCCGTTTGGCCGAAACTAATGTTATAAATCAAGTTTTTGAAAAAGTCTGATATGTTCAATTAACAGATTACCATTACGTGTGACCTTGATTCGTGAAAAGAATTCCTTTCAGCCATTTGGCCGAAAATAATTTTCCTATAGAGATAATTTTTATCAGCCGTTTGGCCGAATTAATTATTTCTGAAGGGCCTTGCTTCAGCCGTTTGGCCGAAGTAAAGACTTCCTGAGAAACACGTTTAGAGGATCTGAGAGTGGACAAATTCTTTCTGCCGTTTGGCAAGGGAGTTTGGTTACTACCAAGTTGAATAATAGTTAATGTTTGTAATCTTCTGTAATTGCCTCAGCCGTTTGGCCGAAACAATTATTTAGAATTGACAGATATTATTATCAGTCATTTTTCAAAAGTTAAGATTCACTTAACATTTCCTTCAGCCGATTGGCCGAAGCAATGTTTTCCGAATTAGATACTAAGAATTTTGTGTATGGTTTCAATTGAGGGCAAACATTATTACGGGTAATGATTTCTTAAGAATTAGATTATCCTCAGCCGTTTGGCCGATGGTAATTTTCGCTGAAGAGTTCGCTTCAGCTATTTGGCGGAGTGCCTTGATATCTCACCACTTAAGAGTTGAATGAAATGTCAAAAAAAAAGTCTAATTCCCAAGGAGAAATTAAATTAGTTCGCAAACCTAGGGCCCGATCAGGAAGAAAAGTTCGAGAAACCCTCTAAAAAAAGGTTAGCATATCAAGCGCTGATAAATTCGGCTATTAAAATAGAAGAAATTTCAGTCGAATAGAAAACAATTAGCCCCGCTTTACCCGAGCCAGAGCCCGGTAGTCAAAATTTGTCCAACGATAAAGAATTGCGAGATTTTTTTGAAACCGCTTTCAATCGAGGAGAATCATTCGTGCAATTAGGAAAAATCGCGCAAAGGGGACAGCAGAATTAGGCACCCGACCTAGTACTATATGGGTGGTAGGAAAACTGTAATAAAGTACATTTTCCTGAGAAAAATAGTATCAACACTGAATTGCCAGGAAACTTCTAAATACCCAATCGGAATCAAGAATTATCAATTCCCGGAAGAGACAAAAATTGATATCATTGCAAGCCTAATAGATGTAGGGATTACCTTTTCTTCTGGCTCAATAATTCAAAAAATTAAAGGCATATTACTTGAAGGAATAAATAAAATTCCGGTGTGGTGTTGCTTTCCTCTTGTATAACCACGCGGATAGTAATCTAAAAATCTCTAATTTGGAATAAGAAAAATAACGTGAATAACAATTATATCAATAATTGATATTTATTAATTCACCCAATCGCACGCTCAGCTGACGGGCTAAAGTTTTTTTTCCAAATACCTGAATAATGTTCCACCTGAAATAAAACCGAAGTCACGCGATTTTGTTTTTAAGTGCTCTCATACTACAAAATTATGTGGCTCATCCACGCCGACTCGAACTGAACGCTTTAGCAAAGGGAAGGTCTGTTGCTGCGTTTGAGCATTCGTGTTTCTTTCTATACAAGGGTAGGCGAGATTTTTGGATATCAAAGTCAATATTCAATAATCTTCAGCAACTCTCTCGCGCGACCTTGAGCAGGATACGCAGCGTTTCGAGTGCCTCACCCGAAATTCCCAATGCCTAACCAAAAGACGACCCTCTCCAAGTCACTCCTCAAATCTACGGTGAAAAAAGGAAAGCGAGCTAAGAGGATAAATCAAACTAGCGTGAAGACTATAGCAGCAAGGTCAATTATTTACAACAATTTGATTAAGCCTGCAATTAAATCAATTCCCACCCTCGCGGTCACACCAGTAAATCGACCCCTTGTAGAGCCGATTCAAGAAATAGAAGCAAAAATTGTCGATATAAATGTAATTACCATTGATAGACCTCTAGAAGAGACAACTAACTCTTAGGAAAATCGTGTTTTTATTTCACTTGGCTACTTGCGCATTATAGCCTTCGTGATCAAGACTTTATCACCGCGGAACTGGCCAGGAATAGATTCTAATCATAAATATGTCCCGGTGTGGAATATATTTATTGGCTTTAGGAACCCTGAAAAGCTGTCTGAATTGAAAAGTTTGATGACGGTTGAGTCATGAGAGCAAGAAATCGTATTTGAAATGCCTTCCTTTTGTCATGAAACCACACAATATCAGCAACCAACTGGATTAACCTTATATTCTCAATCCTTCCGAAGGGGTAATATCAATCTGGCACTGCACCGCGAAACCACATTAATGTTTATTCCGGAAAGCGAATCATTGTTAGAGTTTACAAAACGTCCAGCTACCACATACGATTTTGGCTCACGGACTATTGAATCAGTGGGAACTGTAAATTCAAATTTGAGTAATGAGGTTATCACATGTGAGATCATTTCTATCTATACCTACATCGAACACCGAGTTGTAGAGAGAATTTTAAGAATGGCGGCTATTGAACGTCTAGGAATTTGAGTTTTGCGTGGAAAGAACACTTAGCTTTCGACAAAAATACGACAAAAATTTCTTGAGGCTAAGTATCTAGGACCTTCATCTTAACCATAACCATGAACCCTAATAATGGAAGTAACCCAACGAGAGAGAGCAACCGAAACGATGACCTGTAAGGACAAGACTTGAATAATCAAAGCATCGTGAATACATTGAGTGCAGCCGCGCCCAACTTACGTGTTCTGAATCCCAGCGTAAACATGGATGCCAGGTTAGTCATGAACTCCCTTTTAGAAAACATGACTGCGTAAACTAGCACTTACCACATTCCGGATTTCTATGGAAAAACGCCACCTTTAAAAGAGTTTATTCAGGACGTGTGCAATGGGGCCGTGTTCATGACACCCGCAACCGAACCTATGTTTATCAAAGCGGTGTTATCAAAATTAAAAGGAGTAGCGCGCGAAAGTGTGAGGGATAAAGAGTTCCCCACCGTAAATGATTTGATCAAGCATTTGAAAAAGCGATTTGCCCCAACAAAAAAATACCAGTGGTATTTTGAGGCTATAGTCAACCTACGAATGACCCAATCTGAATCGTAAGTGACTACTACGACCGCGTCCATGGTCTGCTCAGTGGAGCTAGGCATACGTTGGAAGAATAATATGACACCCGGTATGGACAAGAAAAAGCAAGTGACATCATGTTAAAACCAATTAAAGATTGCGTACTGGACGCTTTTATCCGTGGATTACCGGAAGAGATGTTCAAATTCGTAGACACCCGCAACCCGAAGGACCTAAGGGAAGCCTTGAAATAAGCTCTCCACGTGGAAGAGAGGCAAAAATATGCAGAAGAATCAAGGGCCATAGCCTCTTCATTGTTCGTTTCGAAAAAGCAAGGAGAAGCTGGTTCCAGTCGCCCAACTAGCCCCTTCTCAAAACAAATGATTTCCTTAGATAAATCGGAAAAGAAACACCCCAAGGAAAAATCCGTGTCCTCTCCAGAGCCAACTCCAATTCAACCGATAGCTAGCGGGGTATTCTCGCCCCCTAGCTAGGCGCAACTGTTGCAACAGCACTTCGGGAATTTATCCCAATATATGGGTGCCCATCAATCCTATCTGGCATCCCAACCACCACTACCTGGATATGGCCTGACGTACCCCTATCCCTCTGCTCCAGCTGTACTGAAATATTCAACGAACCAGTATCCCCCAAACATGTCCTGGAAAGGATATGGAAAACCTTCCTCCAGATCCAACTCCCTAGGACCACCCAAGGATTTAAACTCGCAGCAGGCTCTGGGTCAGAACGCAGCCAAGAGTTAATCAGCACAGAAGCGTCCATTAACAAAGGGCTACCCAGAGAACTCAAACGGATCCTACGAACAGGGCGAAATTCTAAAGATTCCCCCGTCGTAAAAATCACATCGCCAGAATTCAGATACGGTGATGCCCACTTTTTCGTGGATCCAGGCTCCGATTCAAACTTGATAAAAACCGGTGCTTTGAACCCGGAATTGAAGTTTGACCCCCAACGAGCAGAAGAAATAGCGGGAATCGCTAATCATCCAGTCAAAACAATAGGCACCCTAAAATTACCTATTTTGGAATTTTCAACCGAGTTCCACGTAGTAAAGAACTCCTTGACTAGTGATGGAATATTAGGCCGGCCCTACCTCAGACAGGAGCAAGCACAGTTGTCTTGCCGGCATAACACTTTAGTGACGATAAACAAACCAGTGACGCCGATTCCCTTTGTGGATCAAGAATCTAAGAGGGCGAAAAAAGCCCTAACACCGGAAATTTAACCTTTCTTTCGAATTCTACGAACTGCGGCACGAATTCGCCAACCTGTTGATATAGACGTAAGAAATTCGAGACTTGAGGAAGGATACCTACCTTAAATGGAGTGTGCAGAGTGCTGGCTATAAACACCAGCACTGAAGCAGTAGAATTTGAAGGCAGTCCTCAGGAAATCTTTCCATAGGACGTATATGAATTTCCCGGAGAAGACTCAACAGGATTAGAACCGGAAGCTGCTCCTAATGAATTACCAACACACCTGACAGGCCCAATCCCAGAACGTACGGAACATGTGTTGAAAAGTCTTCATGTCTCCCAACTGACCTTAGAAGAGAAAGAATATGTTTACAGCTGGGTAAGGGATTTCCCCGATGTCTTCCATTCAAACGGAGAACTGTTAAGCTTCACCCACTTGTTGCAACATCGAATCCTCACCACAGATGATAAGGTAATAATGCGAAAGCCATACCGACATCCCCAGGCGACATCTGACGAGGTGCGGGAACAAATCGATAAACAATTAAAATCGGGAATTATTAAGGAATCAAAGTCTTCTTACAATTCCCCTATAATGATAATTCCAAGCCAGATGGATGCATTAGGGAATTAGAAAGTTCAGAGTGGTGGCGGACTATAGAATGCTCAATGACAAAGTCGTAGGAGACGCATATCCGTTACCAAATATTACGGACATTTTGGACCATCTCGGAAAAGCACAGTACTTTTCCGTACTAGATTTGGCAAGTGGTTTCTATCAAATCGAAACCCACCCAGAGAATAGGGCTAAAACAGCCTTTTTAACACCGCGTGGTCATTTTGAATATCTCCATATGCTAATGGGCATCAAAAATGCCCCAGCCACATTCCAACGACTCATGGACAACGTTTTAACAGGAATGCATGGAACAGAAGCTTTCAGTTATCTAGATGATATCGTGGTGTATTCAGAAACTATAGAAGAACACGATACGAAGATCAGGCGATTATTAGAAAGACTACGGAAGGCGAATCTAAAACTGCAGCCGGACAAATGCGAATTCTTACGCACGGAGGTTGCCTATTTGGCCATATTATTGGACGGGACGGAGTAAGGCCAAATCCCGCCAAAATAACAGCGATACGGCAATTTCCCTCACCTAAAACTGTCAAAAATGTCCGACAATTTCTAGGCCTCTCGGGGTACTACCGAAGGTTCATTAAGGATCACGCGAAACTGACAAAACCCTTAACTGAATTTTTTAAGAAGGAGACTCCTTTCAAATGGGGAGAAGAGCAAGCTCGAAGCTTCTGGAAACTTCGTCATTACTTGTGTAGAAAACCAATCCTGCAATATCCCGATTTTAGGAAAACCTTCAAATTTACAACGGATGCCTCCGGCCATGCTGTAGGAGCAGTGTTGATGCAGAAGAAGGATGACATGGATATGCCTATAGCTTACTACTCTAAGGTGTTGACCGATCACGAGTTAAATTATGATAAATAGGAGAAGGAATGCCTAGCGGTGCTCTACGGAGTAGGAAACTTCCGCCCCTATCTATATGGTGGAGAGTTTATCTAAGCCTGCGACCATTGGATGACATTGGATACATTGGATGACTTACGTGGACAATCCAGGAACGAGATTAATAAAATGGCGGCTCAAACTGAAGGATTATCAATATACATATGAATATAAAAAAGGAATGCTGAATAAAGGCGTAGAAGCCCTATCAGGAAATCCGGTATGCTGCTCTGCGGAGTCGGCCAGTTCAACCGATACAGGAGACTCAGAGGACTCAGAAACCTTTAAGACGGACTTTAGAAAGAATCCGAAGGACCCTCTCACCACAAGAGTGGACGCTGAGATCGACAAGAATTTTTCTCGAGTATTGGTGGTACACAATAGATCGACTGATTACAGAGCATTACCCATTACGCTTGTAGAATCCTCGAATTCTAAGAACCTCACAGGGCCAGTTTTCTCCTTAGAACGAATGAGTCGCCTCAGAGAGCGACAGCTATCGGAGAATCTACCAGGTACGAACCAACAACCAACAAAGAGGCCTGTCTCGATACTAAAACGTCCCAAGGTCGGGGTTTCAGAATGGATGGCTCTATTCATTGGTCAAGCCAACCTGAAGGTCACCTGAATGTCAGCTCTGGACCAACGAGCAGATCTTTTGCAGCTCAGCCGTCAGAACCGGAGAAACTGAAATCATCTACGACCCTGCGCTAGATTTAAATTTAACGAAGTTGTCGCCAATCCTAAAGGAGCACCAAAGCCTCATGTCGACAATAACTCAAGCAGGAAATCAGCCTGAAGCGTCCTCAATCGAAGAAGAAAATTTCATTAAAAATGAAAAGTCTTTGGATTCCCTGGAACAACAGTTGTACCAGTTGAGTCTAGAGCGGCGAATTAAAGGTAGACAAACTACACTTATTCAAGGGGCCTACCTAGGTTTAGCTATCGTACTACTGGGGATAGTCAGTTACTGCTGCCACGCCAAAGTATTGACAGGAAATGCAGGTCTAAAACACTTTATGGGGACGAAAATCACGCCACTCAATCCCGCAACCAGCCAATCTATTAAGGTCCGAAATCGAAGAGATATCAGCAACTGCGACCTGCAACTTGAACAGGAGTGATCCCGCTCAGACCATGGTGCCAAACAACCAAGTTAACGAAAATACTCAATACGACACTCCAGAGATCTCACCAAGAAACATGGCAAAAAACGATGGCACGCCTATAAGCGGACTACCAGTCCCCATCCGTGGGATAAAGCTGCCTCCGCAGAGACTGCAACCAGCATGAAAATTCACACCCAGGAGATGCGCGTCTACAGCAAAATAGTTAGCTAGATAAGAACGTGTACACTACGTAACAACACGAGTTCGCTCAAGCCATGCTATTTAGATACAAGTGTTTCAAATTCAACCCTGCCGAGTTAGGCTCTCGTCTCCGTAAAACTAAGGAAGGGAAGCGAGAACAGTTAATGCCCGAATGCCTCAAAGTAAGAATAATTATGTACAACAAGACTGAGTGATAAAATCGTCATGCCGATAGGGAAGTAAAAAAGTAATGCGAGCGAAGAAGCAAGAGAGGAGGTCAAGGGAATTAACAGATTCGAAAGTAAATGCAGAGAATTTTAATGAAAGAATTGATTCCATTGTCTATTTTGCTGACTCGCAGGAGACATACAAGAAATGGAGAGTAATGCAAGAATATTAAAATGAAACGAGAGGTTGAATGTATACAAAAAGTTAGGGCTTCAGACTCCATCTGATGCGAAGCGTCAGGAGCTATACCCTGCTTAAGGATACCATCTCCCCCAATTGCCTCTAGCTATTGAGGACGAAAGCATAAAATCCGGTGTGGTTTGTTACATACCCCTTTTAGACCTGTGGACATAAATTTTTATATATTTATTGTGAGAATGAAATGCACAGACAACGGATGAGGCCTGTAACGAGAGATCGACACGGAGCGTAAAACGCAGCGTCGGCTGATAATATAAGTTGGTGATAGAGAAGGATGGCAAAATTTAATGAAGAAATATTATAAAAGAATTTTGATTGCTTAAGCGGACATGTAGAAAGAAAATAATTGAAATAAGAAGTTCCGATAACTAACGAATCGCAATAAAAATTTAAAATGTACCATAGAGTCACATTTAGATAAGTATGGAAGAAAACCGTAAATGTAAGAACTCACATGGGAACACACGTAGAAAACGCGACCTAGTGCGATTCAACTGGATGGCCTTCCCACACATACTTCACAGAACACGGGAGACTAGCGTGTACACATAGGCGGGTGATCGTAAGGGTGCTCCTCGCTAATCACCGCACCAGTGCCTTGACCTGTCGGTTTACATATTCTCCAGCCATTCTCCACTCTCCTAACGTTGGCTACAAACCTATTCATTCTGTACCTCCCTGCCCAAACTACCCCCTCGAGGTGGAGAAAGTAATATGGTCATAACTTCGCCAAAAATGTGTCAAAAGTATTAAAAAAAACCTTTTTCAAATGAGAGGGTTCCGCACCTAATACAAGGGTCACGCGTAATAAACATTTACAATAGTAAATTAAAAAGCATGACCCGCAGCAAATACTCCTGTAAACCTGAGTCCGAACAATTTAAATCGAAATTAAAATGCAAAAAAAAGAGGAGGAATCTGTAAACTGTAAAAACTTTTCAATACCTTAGCGGAATTCACACCTGAACTCTACTTCATGCTGTTGACAATTGCATTTTTGGCTAAGCGCTCAAAGTCCAA
>JAUMHM010000085.1:59991713-60019025 GCA_032362435.1 Melikaiella ostensackeni
TACATACATACATACATACATACATACATACATACATACATACATACATACATACATACATACATACATATATACATACATACAGACAGACAGACAGACACATCCATAAAAACCGTTTTCTCGGGTTCAGAGGGTCTTAAAACGTGGACATTTGACGAAAACGGAGGAGGTCAAATTTTACACAAATCTAATACCTTCTCTTATGAGAATGCAAAAATTTATGCAATTAACTAAATTCAAAGAAGCAAGTTTTCTTGCACATTAACAAAAAATGGTAACTTTCACAAAATTTCCTATTTATTTATAAGATTTCATAATTTCTCATCACAAAAATCTTCACTTACTACTTCTACTACTAGAATTTTCACCTAGGTAGCAACTTTGATTCGTTCAGTATGTTATGTCGGATCCTTATATTTAATTCACCAAGACACCCCCTCTGAATCTGAATTAGTAACACTGCACTAAATATTAGTTAAATTTTCCTAATTCAATTAGAGAAAAGTAAGCTATGTCGCATCACCTCCACTAACATAACGTACATGGAGAAAAAAAGTCTGCTAAAGGCCTTCCATAAATTACGTAATACATTTGGGGGGGGGGGGTACTTTAGCCTTGCGTTACACGACGGTAAAAAACTACCGTGAAAAGCCGGGAATAAACGACACGAGGAGTGAGGGGTGGTCAACCTTAATTCACGATAACTGAGATTTTCACCTTAACTCCAACGATATTTCGTATAAGGATGGTGCGAAAACTCATTTTTAAGTTTGAAAAAAAGTGGGCTGGCATCCGAAAAAATAAAAATATATTGTTTGAAATGGGTTAATATGGGTTAAAATGGCTCCAAAAGAATGTCTTATTGGCTCAAAAATGATAGAAATTTTTTCGTGTGGACAGTTTAAGCTAGTGAATAGTACAAAATTAGAAATTAATAAAGTTTTTGTTCAATTTATAATTTTCTGAAAATTTGCAAAAAACGTATTTTCTGAATTGAGTTAAATGCACACTTTTTCTGAAAAAGTTTAATATATCGGACCTGAAACTTCTTCAGCTTGAATCCAAGAAACATGTTATTATTTTTTTTTTCATGAAAAAAAAGAATTCGTTATGTTTAAAGCGTACAAAGATTCAAGCTGAAGAAATAACAGATTGTACATATTTAACTTTTTGCAAAAAGTGTTTGTGGGAAAAATTTGCCATCATTTTTGAACCAATAGGAAATTTTTTTGAATTTTCAAATCCAAAAAACGAACAGAAGATAAGGACGATAATCTGGGAAATTAAACAAACAAGAAATCCAACGCTCAAAATTTGTACAACAGAAGATATTAATTGATTAGAATTTTTTTTACTTTCATCGAATGCCAGCCCACAAATTTTTTCCCCTAAGCCGATTTTAATATCGCTATTCCATTTATTTTCAGAATGAATTGTTGTAATTCTGCTAAATCGTATTTTTTTCTGAATAGTAGGATAACAATTCACCACCCTTTTTCAATCAGCAACAACATATTGTAGGTGAAACAAAGGCTTCTACGATTCACCGGTCCCGTTAATCTATCGTCGACAACCTGCAATTCTTCCTTAAGATAAACAATTCACGAGACTTCAAATTACCAGTGGAACGGGGTCAATCGTTTCTCGTTTTCTGAGTTCACACCCACCATTTCATTTCGTAAACAATTGACAAGAAAAGTTCATTAATTTATCAGTAACTGAAATCACTATTGAATTAATTAATGTTCCTATTAATTGGCTTTAGTAAAATACATACCTTAGATCTATAATATTGAATGCATTTCCCTATTCCGTCGCACTCATTGATGTTTCAATGTAAAAAGTCGCCCATTTCTATTTTCTTCTTACAGAATTAAGTTTACAGTCAGGAATTCACGGAGGACTCAGAGGTCAGGTCCCAGAGGACCTGGTGTTAAGGCTCCCAGAGATAACGGTGTTCAGGTTCCCAGAAGAATCCGAATTCGCAGAATTTTTACACATTTTCCTGAATTTTGGAAACTACGATGTCCATTATTCCCTACAAATGAAACAACTTTTATTCTGAAAGCGAGTCGTGTGCGCTTCAGTAATTGCACTCAAGATATAATTTTGATAGCAAATTATAATTTGATCATCGGATGGGACAATGCGGGTCGGCTTGCTTCGATGTATAACAGACGTCATTATTTGATTGTATATGACATATAATACAATCGCCAAGAGATAGTGGGTCCTCTCTATCTCAGGATGAGGGGCATGGGTGATCCTGTGCCTTATTTTCTTCGCAATCAACCTATTCTTTCCTTCGAAGAGTTGTCCCTCCGTAGCTCCAGTAGCTCCAGCGGCTCGAGCTCTGACTCCGACTCCGATTCCGGCTCTGACTCCGCAAGCACGTTCTCCAGAGGCTCCAACAGCTCCTCCATCCCCAGCTACCCAAGTAGCCCCCTCAACCCCCGAAAGAAATGAGGTGTATGATCTCCAAAATCTCAACTGATGCCACGCTTCAAAATATAAATGTTTAATAGTCAACAGATTAAAATATAGATGAATAAATGGGAAAGTTCTTTTTTTACAAACATGCATTATTTATTTCTCATCACCCGTACTCACAGGACTGTCCCGTAGACCTTAATCTCGAAATAAAATAAAAGAGTCCAAGATCGGGAGAATTCAAGTTCGGGTTATGGGAGCCTAGAAACAAACTTTCAGCGTTCTGATAACATCAGTAAGAAGGTTTTCAACTTTTGTGTTGTAGAGAGAGATACGTGACGTTCCTCAAGGAAAAGATTTACTTCATCAAAGCTTACGAGATATTCGCGTTTTTTTTTGACAAGGATAAAACAAAACAGTCTATTTTCAGGTTCGTTATTGTATACTGCTTTGAAGTTTCGGATACAAGGCGTTATCAATGTCAGTTATACACGACCACCAGAACGCAAATAAGATAACATCTCCCTCCTTTGAACACCAAGGTACTCCAGAATGCTCATCATGAACCTTATTATCACTAATCGACGGCAAACGCTCCAAACATTTGTAATAAGTGAAAAGAAATAACCATACTATCTGACGCCATCATAACTCAAAATATCAGAGTCAGGAGTTAAAAGTCAGAAGATTAAACGAACTTACTTGTAGATGAAGTTCTATCCTTATTGTTTGAAGTGGCTCTCCCTCATGATCATCATTTAGTTCTGTTACTTCCTTATAATTTCACCACAAAATTTTAAAGCTTTCGAAGCAAAAAAATTATTGAATGGTAATGGGTTCACACTCACAAGGTCTCTCCTACGAAGGAGATTTTCATTTCTTCAAAGCTTCGCCGTCAAATATATCGGGCCTGAAGGGCCACAGGGTGGCAATTTGGGACATCACTTCCCAAACTGAAAAAAACGCAAATCATCTGCCCGGAAATATCGGGCATCTCTTCCCACAGGATGGCAATTTAAGACATCACTTCCCAAATTGAGGAAAACGCAAATTAGCTGCCTGGCAATATCGGACATCACTTCCCACATTTTGGCAATTTGGGACAGCACTCCCCAAAGTGGGAAAAACACGAGTGAGCTGCCTGGCAACATCGGGCATGTCTTCCCATTCGGTGACAATTTGGGACATCATTCCTCAAAGTGAAAAATACAAACTGGCTACCTGGCAACATCGGGCATGTCTTCCCATAGGGTGGCAATTTGGGACATCACTCCCCAAAGTGGAAAAAATACGAACTAGCTGCCTGGCAATATTGGGCATCTCTTCCCACAGGGTGGCAGTTTGGAACATCACTCTCCAAAGTGGAAAAAACGCAAATCAGCTGCCTGGTAATATCGGTCATCTCTTTTCACAGGGTGGCAATTTGGGACATCTCTCCCCCGAGTGGAAAAAACGCAAATCAGCTGCCTGGCAATACCGGGCATCTCGTCCCACAGGGTAGCAGTTTAGGACATCACTCCCCAAAATTAAGAAAGCACGAATTAGCTGCCTGGCAATATTGGGAATCACTTCCCACGGGGTGGCAATTTGAAACGTCACTTCCCAAACTGAAAAAAACGCAAATCAGCTGCCTTGCTATATCGGGCATCTCTTCCCACAGGGTGGCAATTTGAGAAATCACTCCTCAAAGTGAAGAAAACGCTAATTATCTGCCTGGCAGATATTCTCTTTCCACAGGGTGGCAATTTGGGGCATCACTCCCCAAACTAAAAAAAAACGCGAAATAGCTGCCTGTCAATATCGGACATTACTTCCCACAGGTTGGCAAATTAGGACATCACTCCCCAAAGTGAGAAAAACGCAAATAAGCTGCCTGGCAATATCGGACATGTCTTCCCACAGGGTGGCGATTCAGGACATTAGTCCCCAAAGTGAAAAAAAGGGAATTAGCTGCCTGGCAATATTGAGCATCTCTTCCCACAGGGTGGCAAATTTGGACATCACTCCCTCAAGTGAAGAAAACACGAATTAGCTGCCTGACAATATTAAGCATCTCTTCCCACGGGGTGGCGAGAGTTGTTTGGGAAAATTGAGAAAGAGAGAGACCAGTGTTGCTGATTTCGTCAGGTTGGTAAGGCCCGACAAATTATTTGTTTGTGGGTTCGTTGTCACTCACAACCCTTTGCGGATTGCGTTCAAATGGTGTTAGAAGTAAAAAGAGGTGTAGTTAAGAGGACAGATGTTTCATTAAAAGGTAAAGAAAAGATTATTCAGTTACATAAACTTGACTCACGTCCATCTTCCTATTCCAGAAAGGGCAAGAGAGGTTGTCTTGTCGATTGAATCTCCGTATATTTTGTACGGAACTCTACCGGATGTTTGTGTGAGTTGCTTGGAAGTGACTCAAGTTGTGAAAAGGTGCACAAACACTGTTCACTAGTGATAGAGCGATACACGGTCCTGAACAGCTACCGAATCCACTCTTGATTTCTTTTCACGGATGTTAAACACAGCGGACTTCACTCGGATTAGACTCATATAACGACCGAAAGTCTCAGCCGAAGGGGCTTAAGTACACAATTAATTATGTCTTATGAGTTATATTAATAACTCATCTCCACTCTTGACATTGAGTCTCGAATGTCTCCTGCGAGTGACTAATAACTTCTGTTTACGATGAAACTTGTCTGAAATATGATCTCCTATTTTGACGATGTTACGAGGATGAACAAGTGCGATCTCAATTGCGACCCGAATGATTCAAGTGGGTGACTAATATTGATGAGTAAGGGTATCATATTACTGATGCTTCCGGTCTACCGTGGTGGTTATTAATAGCGCGTCTCTACTTTCGACCTTTCAAGAATATGAATTCTATATGCTAATCTGAACTACGTTATTCGTAATTGGTCAGCGGCCTTTTATTACAATGCGGCTGACGAAACTCGTAAGTGGGTACTTGCATTCACATTTCTAGTCAGACTCTCTTGATTACATTACGGTCTGACTATATACAGGTTCATTTACTTCGTATGTTTCACGAAGTGTGTATTAAATGATTGCTATATAGTATGTATCCTTAAAGTATTACATTGGTTTAAACACGTGCATGCATTGATATTCCATATAATATGATTTAACTTTGAAATTGTTATTGTTTAAGGTATTAGGTTTATGAATACATTCACATGATAATAATCACAAGTATAATTACCCTGTGTCGCTAGAGCTCGTAATCTGATTCTTCCATTTACGAAGCTTCGCTAAGTCATCATTACTCACCGAGCCTCTTGTCTACCCATGGTAACATACTTTAACTATCGTACAATTTCTATTTTATCGGCCGTATTACAATTACCATAGTAAGATAGTTATCTAGCCAAAACTACTAATGCGTTTGCTTATAGCTGATGGTGTTTGTCTGAATTACGTGAGGTCAAACGGAAACAGTCACGCAACTTGAGTTCCGACAAAGTGCCGGATAGGGCCAGAATATATTCCATCTGGCAAATAACTTAAATTTATGTTTCCAATATCCGCTTAAAAGCTGAATAGAGCCAGATAGAAAGTCGATTTCGGTCTTGAACGAAAACAGTCACGCAACTTGAGCTCCGAAAAAGTGCCGGATAGGGCCAGATTAGATTCTATCTGGCAAATAACTTGAATTTCTGTTTCCGATGGCCGCTTGAAACCTGGATAGAGCCAGACAGAAAATCGTTTCTGTTCTTTTTCGGAAATAGTAACGCAACTTGAGTTCCGACAAAGTGCTGGATAGAGCCAGATAAGATTCCGTCGGAAAAATGATTCAAATTTCTGTTTTGGATTTCCGCTTGAAAGCTGGATAGAGCCAGATAGGAAATTGATTTCAGTCTTAAACGGTAACAGTCACACAACTTGAGCTCCGACAAAGTGCCGGATGGGGCCAGATAAGATTCCGTCGCGCAAATAATTCAAATTTCTGTTTCCGATATCCGCTTGAAAGCTGGAGAGAGCCAGACAGAAAACTATTTTCGGACCTGAGCGGAAACAGTCACGCAGCTTGAGCTCGGACAAAGTGCCGAATAGGGCCAGATTAGATTCCATCTAGCAAATAACTTTAATTTCTATTTCCGATGGCGGCTTGAAAGCTGGATAGAGCCAGGTAGAAAACAGTTTTCGTTTTTTTTTCGGAAACAGTAACGCAACTTGAGTTCCGACAAAGTACCGGATAGGGCCAGATTGATTCCATCGGAAAAACAATTCAAATTTCTGTTTCGGATGTCCGCTTGAAAGCTGGATAGAGCCAGATAGAAAACCGTTTTCGGTCTCATACGGAAACAGTCACGCAACTTGAGAACCGATAAAGTGCCGGATAGAGGCGAATAAAATGCCACTTTTGTTATGTCATCCCAAATAAAATCCGGATACAGCCGCTAGTTTTCCGTGTAAGATTCTATCCGTCATTTTAAGCAGGGAATAGTTTTAACCAAGAAAAAAAACGGAGAACGTGAGTTATGTGTAGATTTCCATGCCTTAAATAAGATAACGATATGTGAGCATTTCCCTCCGTCTGGATCGATTCCATGGTGAGGTCTGTTTCACAAAACTAGACCTGAAGAATGGTTTTCATCATATCAAAATGTCCGAGAGTTCAGTTAAGTTTACGGCATTATATTTTCAAAAATATATGCACTACATTTTTCAAGATTTCATTAGCGAGGGTAAACTCTTTTATGCTTGGATGATTTTCTATTTGCATCTGAAAGTCTGCATGAAAAATGGTCGGTTTTAAGTAAGGTACTAAGATTGATGGTGATACGCGGATTGAAATTGCGTTTAGACAAAATATCTTCGGGGTTTTAGAGATCGCGTATTTGGGTTACCTTATTACTAGATGTAGGACTCAACCTAGCGGAGAACACGTCAAAGCGATTTCAGAATATTCTGTACTAAAAAGTGCAAAGCAAGTCCAACAGTTTCTAGGACTGGTTGTTTTTTTACGTCGATTCATACCCAACTTTGCCCTAAGAGCGAAACGCTTGTACAAACTGATAAAAAAGGAAGCCGAGTTTGTTTTTGAGGGGAAGAAAATGACAAGCTTTTGAGACTTTGTTAGGTTAGTTGACTACCGAGCCTGTCTTATATGTCTACAACTCTACTCTTTACACAGAGTTGCATACAGATGCAAGCACACTAGGATTCGAGGCTATCCTTTTGCAGCGGAAAAAAGGATATTATTTACATCCAGTATTTTATTATTATTATTACGGATAGTTAGGGACGTTCAAGTCCCGTAGCACTGAGGTTTTAAAAACCTATTGTAATGTACATTTTCAAAATCCCCGCGAAATCGAGGGCGTTCGACGTAAGTCCTCTTCGCAAGATTTCGACGGGTAAGAGCAAGTGAAAATTTTTAGTTTACTAAGGAGAGCTTAGAATCACTGTATGAACCATTATCACGCCCAGTGATAACCCGTGGCTGCATCCGACTTTATTAGAAGTACTCGCATTTACCTGGACGTTTGGCCAGGGGAGAGGAAAACTGCAGAAAACCTGCTCCCGAGTACAGCTGCCTTTCCGACTGTCGAGTTTGGGTGTAAAAACTAGACACGGGACAACTGAATGTTCAGCCACTGCTTGCGATCCAGTATACTGCTATACCTGCTGCATGATTTTTCACCCCTGAGTTCGGTACCGGTAACTTACTGTTGCCGGATTATTTCGGCAACGCAAAATCCGGCCAGATTTTCTCATGTAACTGCAGATCCGATAGACTGCGGCGCCTGCTACCTGAAACCCCTAAAGAGGTCGAATTTCCTTTTTCACACAATTTTTTGAATAGACTTTGTGATTACGGTTACGGACGTTACGGTTCTTCTTATTTTCATAACTTCTAATTGCAGATTGGTCAAATACTTTCTCAATTATATAATGATGAATGAACTAACGATTTTCAATAACTACAGATTAAGTTTTATCAACAAATCATTACAATATAATAAGTGAATTGAAAATTAAAAAATATTCTCATAATTTGTAATATATCTTAATAAAATATCTTTGAACAACTGCGTAATGTAAAAATATTATCAGTTTGAATTTAAAAATAAACGTGTATTAAATAAATGAGAAAAAGTGTAATGAAATAAAGGATTCATGTTTCATTACCTGAGAAAAATGTTTTGTTTAATTGAAACAAAATATTTTCTTTCATTGCATTTCATATAATGTAAACGAATTTAAATTTTAATTAAACGAAATGTATTCAAAACTTTAGTTCTTAAATCTTTCGCATAAAAAATTCTCCATTCAGGTTTACATTTTTAACCTTATATTTTCAATTCAAAAAATTTAGAATGCAGTTTTGAATTCTTTTAATATTTTGCAAAATTTTACTGTTCATTCAAAATGAGCAATTATAAATCAAATATTCAAAACTAAACAATTTGAAACTGAATCGACTGAAATAGTTGAATTGTCAAAAGTCTAGTGTGCTCAACTTAGACTTTTAACGTTACTATTTTAATTGTTGAGCTTTCAAAACTTTGAATTTCTAAGCGAAAGTGTTGAATTTTTATGTGTAAATAACAATTGAATAACTAATCATTCAAAGCAACTTAAAATTTAAAAAAATTAACTTCCAATAAAAAAGTGTTGAGTTTAAAGAAAAATTTAAATCCTTTGATTTTTAATGTTTCTAACTTAAAATTGCTTAAAATGACATAATTTTGAACATTTACGAATTCATTGATTCATTCTTCAATTTAGAGCATTAAAATTATGACACAGATTCATATTTTTTAACCAGGAGCCTTTGAAGTGTTCAATTTATAAAATTCAAAATTTTGTAGTTTAACGACATTTAATTTATAAATTTGTCAATTGTGAAGTGACGGATGACGGGTCTCCATTGCCAAGCCGCCTTCAGCGGCGAAGACTTGAAGAAAAAGAGGGCCTGCTTCTGTACGGTTCACTGCAGAGTGTACTTAGTTAGTTAGTTTTACAGGTGGTCGGGAATCCCCATTAGGACTCCCCTGGCGCTCAAGCTATAAAGCCTATTGTGCCACACCCTTAACTTTCACTCTCAGTAGTTGACCCCTGACCTCTTAATGAAGCCTAGTATATCCATCACTGATCGCGTTGTAATTTCATCAGGTTCAATCAAATGGGCCCCAAGAGTTTGTTGCCTGAGTCTAGCTAATGCCGGGCACTGAAATAATACATGCAGGGATGTTTCATCATCCCTGCTGTTACATACCCCCTTCAGACCTGCGCACATTAATTTTATATATTCATAATTAGAATGGAATGCACAGACAACAGATGAGGCCTGTAACACGAGACCGACACGGAGCGTATGACGCAGCGTCGGCTGATAATACAAGTTGGTGATTGGGAAAGATAGCAAAATTTAATAAAGAAATATTATAAAAGAATTTTGATTGCTTAAGCGAACACGTAGAAAAAAATCAATTGAAATAGCAAGTTATGATAATTAAGGAATTGCAATAAAAATTTTAAAATGTACCATAGAGTCACATTCAGATAAGTATGAAAGAAGAGAAAGAAAACCGTAAATGTAAGGACTCATACGGAAACACATGTAGGAACCGCGACCTAGTGCGATTCAACTGAATGGCCTTCCCATACATACTTCACCGAGAACACGGAAGACAAGCGTGTACACATAGGCGGGTGATTGTATGGGTGTTCCTCGCTAATCACCGCACTAGTGCGTTGACCTGCCGGTTTACATATTCTCCAGCCGTTCTCCACTCTCCTAACATTAGCCACCACCCCATTCATTCTGAACCTCCCTGGCCAAACTACCCCCTCGAGCGGGAGAAAGCCATATGGCCATAACTTTGCCAAAAATGCGTCAAAAGCATTGAAAAAAAACCCTTTTCAAAAAAGAGGGTTCCGCACCTAATACAAGGGTCTCGCGTAATAAACATTTACGAAAGTAAATTGAAAAGCATGACCCGCAGCAAATACTCCTGTAAACCTTAACAAGAACAATTTAAAATTGAAACTAAAATTGAAAAGGAGGAGAGATCTGCAAACGGTAAAAAGTTTTCAACACCTTAGCGGAATTCCAACCTGAACTCTACTTCATGCTGCTGACAATTGCATTTTTGGCTAAGCGCTCAAAGTCCAACCATGCACAGGAACACGTGCCGTGCCTGGCGACGAACAAAATTCATTACCTAAACAAAATTCCCCACCTATGTCCACCGACAGGTCGTCTACAAGAAGTACCCATCAAAAATCATCTAGGTAGTTTGCAGAGCTACTTGAACCGAGCAAGTAGTCTCTTGGAGGGAATCTTCTCTCGCGAAAATTCTTCAACAGACGCTCGCGAGTTGGACACGCGGGTTCATAATGTTAACCCTTACAGTTTGCCTTCCTTAATAAAATTTCTCATTTTAGTCCTATTTCGGGTCGAAGTGTGAAACTAATGGTTTCCTTACTAGGGCGCGTTGGAAACCTCATCGTGGGGACGTAAAACCTATAAAATCTTTTTATCCAACGAGTGCCCCGTGGATTAAAATTTCTCTCAAGTCTTTCGAAATAACCGGGTTTTCTGGGCTCCAGAAAAATTATTACCAAGGTTGATAGTTGTGTGAAAAGGCCGTGCGAAGATCGGCACCCCCGTAAAATTTTAATCCCCAACCAATGGAAATGCCTTAGGCAATTTCGAAGTCGAATCTTAAAACTTCTTACAAATTGCCTATTGTAGTTAGTATTTGGTGAGTACTATGTATCGTTCCATATTTTGTTATGCCGTATATAAATGTATGACCTGTATGACTTGTATGACCTGTATGACTACTTTGGGGGTTGACATGACAAAACTTGAATAATAATTTTTTCAATACATAATTCCCGTTGTTCATTTTGGAAAGAAATGATACCCTCTTATGAATAGCCGAGAAAATGATAATATTCTCGGATGAGAACAATTAAATTACGTCCCACAAAAATAATAAACGGAGACTGACTTTGAACCTCGTTCAGTTTATCTAGCCTCCACAACAATAGATATTTTAACAATAGAAAATGATGAAAGTGTAGGAAAATTGAGCTCGCTCGCAATAAATATAAAAACAATTTAACGAGTTGTAACAAACTGATGGTGGCAGCGGTGGTGATAGAATTTAATGCACTATTGCCACCGGCTTCGCTGAGTAACTATCTGTTACTCGCTAATATGTTTCTAATTCTTTGTACTACAAATTTATCCTTTTCGTAATTGTTCCAGCCGTTTGGCCGAAATAATGATTTAAGGGCAAAAACATTCTTTTCAGCCGTTTGGCCGAAACTAATGTTATAAATTAAGTTTTTGAAAAATCTGATATGTTTAATTAACAGATTACTATTACGTGTGACCTTGATTTGTGAGAAGAATTCCTTTCAGCCGTTTGGCCGAAGGTAATTAGTCACAAAGAAAATTTTGATCAGCCATTTGGCCAAACATTATTTCTAAAGGGCCTTGCTTCAGCCGTTTGGCCCAAGTAAAGACTTTTCCTGAGAAACACGTTTTAGGGATCTGAGAGCGGACAAATTCTTTCTGCCGTTTGGCAAGGGAGTTTGGTTACTACCAAGTTGAATAATAGTTAATGTTTGTAATCCTCTGTAATTGTCTCAGCCGTTTGGCCGTAAGAATTATTTAGAATTGACAGATATTATTATCATTAATTTTTCAAAAGTCAAGATTCGCTTAACATTCCCTTCAGCCAATTGGTCGAAGCATTGTTTTTACGAATTAGATACTAAGAATTTTATGTATGGTTTCAATTGACTGCAAACCTTATTACGGATAATGATTTCTTAAAAATTAAATTATCCTCAGCCGATTGGCCGATGGTAATAGTTTTTGATGAAACTCATTATCAGCCCTTTGGCCGATGATAATTTTCGTTGAAGAGTTCGCTTCAACCGTTTGGCCGAAGTAATTCCCTTGAGAAACAAGCCTTAAAAATCTGAGGCTGAATCAGATTCTCTGCCGTTTGACAAGGGATTGGTTCACTATCAAAAGCTATCAAATGGATCTTACACGAAATCCTTCAAAAGAGAAACATGATGTTTCTAGTTTATTAATTTGGACTGAAAATCTGGAACTATTCCTATTTTGAATTAAAGCTGAAAACTGGCTATCATATTGAGCTTGCATCACTTAAAAGGATCGGGAAATGCTTTGATATATCATCACTTAAAGTTAAATGAAATGTAAAAAAAATGTCTAACCACCAGGGAGAAATTAAATCAGTTTGCTAACCTAGGGCCCGAGCAGAGAGAAGAGTTTGAGAAACCCTCGAAAAAAGATTACCATATCAAGCGCTAATAAATTCGGTTATTAAAATAGAAGAAATCTCAGTCGAAGAAAAAATAATCAGCCCCGCTTTACCCGAGCCAGAGCCTTGTTGCCACAAATTGTCCAACGACAAAGAATTCCGAGATTTTTCTGAAACCGCTCTCAATCGAGCAGAATCATTCGTGCAATTGGCTAAAATCGCGCAAAGGGGACAGCAGAATTAGGCACCCGACCTAGTACTATATAGATGATAGGAAAGTGTGATAAAGTACATTTTCCTGAGAAAATTAGTACCAACACTGAATTGCCAGGAAATTTCTAATTATCCAATCAGAATCAAGAATTATCAATTCCCGAAAGAGGCAAAAATTGATTTCATTGCAAGCCTAATCGATGTAGAGATGACCTTTTTTTTGTTTTTTTTTCATGATATTAAAAAAAAATTAAAGGCATATTACTTGAAGGAATAAATAAAATTCCGGTGTGGTGTTGCTTTTCTCTTATATAACCACGCGGATAGTAATTTGAAAATCCCCAAGTTGTAATATCAATTATAATTGACATTTACTAATTCACTCAATCGCACGCTCAGCTGACGGGCTGAAGTTTTTCTGTTTCCAAATTCCTGAATAAAGTATCCACCTGGAATAAAACCGAAGTCACGTAATTTTGTTTTTGAGTGCTCTCAAATTATAAAATTATGTGGCTCATCCGCGCCGACTCCAACTGAACGCTTTAGCGAAGGCAAGGTCTGTTCCTGCGTTTGAGCATTCTTGTTTCTTTTTATACAAGGGTAGGCGAGATTTTCGGATATTAAAGTCAATATTCAACAGTCCTTAGCAACTCTCTCGCGCGACCTTGAACAGGATGCGCAGCGTTTCGAGTGCCTCACCCGACATTCCCAATGCCTAACCAAAAGACGACCCTCTCCAAATCACCCCTCAAATCTACGGTGAAAAGAGGAAAGCGAGCTAAAAGGATAAATCAAACTAACGTGAAGACTATACCAGCAAGGTCAATTATTCACAACACTTTGATTAAGCCTGCAATTAAATCAATCCCCATCCTCGCGGTCACACCAGTAATTCGGCCCCCTGTAGAGCCGATTCAAGAAAGAGAAGCAAGAATTGTCGACATAGAAGTGATTACCATTGATACACCTCTAGAAGAGGCCGAAGAACGAAGAATCGCGGCACGGAACAAGAAATTAGAATTCTCAATGTACAATCGTTAGCTTCTGATTCCGATTCGGAGGCCGAAACGGTAATAGTTGCGACCGAGCCCGATGAAAGGCCAAAAATAGAGGTGGTATTGATAGACTAAATAGAAAAAGGTTTCTTTTTTTTACAGAAAACCATTTTGAGTCTATATGTCTCCTTTTATGCCTTCGCTATTGAACCTTTATCCCATCACGACCCCTACTATCCAGACGCCATAACGGGCCATCGAAAAGGCAACTAACTCTTAGGAAAATCGTGTTTTAATTTCACTCGGCTGCTTGCGCATTGTAGCCTTCGTGATCAAGACATTATCACCGCGGAACTTGCCGGGAATAGATTCTTATTATAAATATATTCCGCTGTAGAATATATTTATTGGGTTAAGGAACCCTGAAAAGGTGTCAGAATTGAAAATTTTGATGGCGATTGAGTCATGAGAGCAAGAAATCGTATTTGAAACGCCTCCGTTTTGCCATGAAACCACACAATATCAGTAACCAACTGGATGTACAAGAAATCCATCCACCACATACGATTTTGGCTCACTGACTATTGAATCAGTGGGAAGTGTAAATTTAAATTTGAGTAACGAGGTTATCACATGCGAGATCATTTCTATCAATACTCCCATCGAACACCCAGTTGAAGAGGGAATTTTAGGAATGACGGCTATTGAACGTCTAGGAATTTGAGTTTTGCTTGGAAAGGACACTTAGTTTTGGACAAAAATACGACAAAAATTTCTTGCGGCTAAGTAGCTGGGACCTTCATCCAAACCATAACCATGAACCCTAATAATGGAAGTAACCCAACGAGAGAGGACAACCCAGCCGATAACCTGGTAGAACAAGACTTGAATAACCAAAGCATCGCAAATACATTGAGTGCAGCCGCGCCCAACTTACGTGTTCCAAACCCTGGCGTAAACATGGATGCCAGCTTAGTCATGAAATCCCTTTTAGAAAACATGACGATGCAAACTAGCACTTACCATATTCCGGATTTTAATGGAAAAACGCCACCTTTAAAAGAGTTTATTCAGGACGTGTTGCATTGGGCCGTGTTCGTAACACCAGCAATCGAACCTATGTTTATCAAAGCGGTGTTATCAAAATTGAAAGGAGTAGCGCGTGAAAGTGTGAGGGATAAACAGTTCCCCACCGTGAATGATTTGATCAAGCATTAGAAAAAGCGATTTGCCCCAACAAAGAAATTCCAGTGGTATTTTGAGGCTATAGTCAACCTACGAATGACCCAATTCGAATCGGTAAGTGACTACTACGACCGCATCCATGGTCTGCTCAGGGGAGCTAGGCTTACGTTGGAAGAAAAATATAACACCCGGTATGAACAAGAAAAGGCAAGTGACATCATGTTAAAACCAATTAAAGATTGCGCACTGGAAGCTTTTATCCGTGAATTGCCGGTGGAGATGTCTAAATTCGTAGACACCCGCAACCCGAAGTACCTAAGCGAAGCCTTGGAATACGCCCTTCACGTGGAAGAGAGGCAAAAATACGCAGAAAAATCAAGGGTCATAGCCTCTTCATTTTTCCTCGCGAAAAAGAAAGAAGAAGCTAGTTCCAGTCGCCCAACTAGCTCCTTCTCAAAATAAATGAGTTCCTCAGATAAATCGGAAAGAAAACACCCCAAGGAAAAATCCGTGTCCTTTCCAGAGCCAACTCCAATTGGTTGAATGGCCTGACGTACCCCTATCCCTCTGCTCCAGCTGTACTGCAATACTCAACGAACCAGTATCCCCAAAACATGTCGTGGAAAGGATATGGGAAACCTCCCTCTAGATCCAACTCTCCGAAACCACCTAATGACTTGAACTCGCAGCAGGCTCTGGGTCAGGACGCAGCCAAGAGTCCATCAGCACAGAAGCATCCATTAACGAAGAGCTCACGGAGAACTCCATAGGACCCTACGAACAGGCGGAATTCTGAAGATTCCCCCGTCGTGAAAATCACATCGCCAGAATTTAGATATGGTGATGCCCATTTTCTCGTGGATCCAGGCTCCGATTTAAACAGGTGCTTTGAACCCGGAATTGGAGTTTGACCCCCAAAAAGAAGTAAGGATAGCGGGAATCACTAATCATCCGGTCAAAACAATAGGCACCCCAAAGTTACCTATTTTGGAATCCCCTACCGAGTTCCACGTCGTAAAGAACTCCATCCCCGTGACTAGTGATGGAATATTAGGCCGACCCTACCTCAGACAAGAGCAAGCATAGTTGTCTTTCCGACATAACACTTCAGTGACGATAAACAAACCAGTGACGCCGATTCCCTCTGTGGATGAAGAATCTGAGAGCGCGAAAAAAGTTCTAAAATCGGAGATCAAACCTTTCTCTCGAATTCTACGAATTGTGGCACGAATGCGCCAACCTGTTGATATAGACGTAAGAAACTCGGGACTCAAGGAAAGATATCTACCAAAAATGGATACCCCACATGTAATCTATTTGGGAGACGCAGCTGTGGCAGTCCAAAATAGAGTGTGCAGAGAGCTGGCTATAAACACCACCACTGAAGCAGTAGAATTCTAAGTCAGTCCCCAACAAATCTTCCCATACGACGTATATGAATTTCCCAGAGAAGACTCAACAGGATCAGAACCGGAGGCTGCACCTAGTGAATTTCCAACACACCTGACAGACCCAGTGTCAGAACGTACGGAATGAGTGTCGAAAAGTCTTCATGTCTCCCAACTGGCCTTAGAAGAGAGAGAATACGTTTACAGCTGGGTAAGGGATTTTCCCGATTCTTCCATTTAAACGGAGAACTGTTAAGCTGCCACTTGTTGCAACATCGAATCCCCACCACGGATGATAAGGTAATAATGCGAAAGCAATTCTGACATCCCCAGGCGGCATCTGAGGAGGTGTGGGAACAAACCGATAAACAATTAAAATCGGGAATTATTAAGGAATCAAAGTCTCCATACAATTCCCCCATAATAATAATTCCAAAGAAGATGGATGCATCAGGAATTCGAAAGTTCAGAGTGGTGGCGGACTATAGAGTGCTTAATGACAAAGTCATAGAAGATGCATATTCGTTACCAAATATTACGGACATTTTGGACCATCTTGGAAAAGCACAGTACTTTTCCGTACTAGATTTGGCAAGTGGTTTCCATAAAATCGAAATCCACCCAGAGGATAGGGCTAAAACAGCCTTTTCGACATCGCGTGGTCATTTTGAACATTTCCGTATGCCAGTGGGCATCAAAAATGCCCCAGCCACATCTAGATGATATCGTGGGGCATTCAGAAACTATAGAAGAACACGATACAAGGATCAGACGATTATTAGAAGGACTACGGAAGGCCAATCTAAGACTGCAGCCGGACAAATGCGAATTCTTACGTATGGAGGTTGCCTATTTGGGCCATATTATTGGACGGGACAGAGTAAGGCCAAATCTCGCCAAAATATCAGCGATAAGGCAATTTCCTTCACCTAAAAATGTCAAAAATGTCCCCCAATTTCTAGACCTCTCGGGGTACTACCGAAGGTTCATTAAGGATTACGCGAAGCTGGCGAAACCGTTAACTGAACTTTTGAAGAAGGAGACTCCTTGCAAATGGGGAGAAAAGCAAGTTCGAAGCTTCCGGAAACTTTGTCGTTACTTGTGTAGAAAACCAATCCTACAGTATCCCGATTTTAGGAGGGCCTTCAAATTGACAACGAATGCTTCTGACCATGCTGTAGGAGCAGTGTTGACGCAGAAGAAGGATGAAATGGATATGCCTATAGCTTACTACTCTACGGTGTTAACCAAATGCGAATTAAATTATGAAAAGAGCAAAAGGAATGTCTAGCGGTACTCTGCGGAGTAGGAAACTCCCGCCCCTATCTATATGGTCGAGAGTTTACCTTAGCCTGTGACCATGAACCTATACATTGGATGACCTACGTGGACAATCCAGGAACAAGGTTAATAAAATGGCGGCTAAAACTGAAGGATTATCAATATACATATGAATATAAGAAAGGAAAGCTAAATAGAGGCGTAGAAGCCCTATCAGGAAATCCGGTGTGCAATACTGCAGAGTCGGCCGGTTCAACCGATGCAAGAGACTCAGAGGACTCAGAAACCTTCAAGACGGACTTGAGAAAGAATACGAAGGACCCTCTCACCACGAGAGTGAATACTGAAATCGACAAGAATTTTTCTCGAATATTGGTGGTACACAATAGATCGACTGATTACAGATCATTACCCATTACGCCTGTAAAATCCTCGAATTCTAAGAATCTCACAGGGCTGGTTGTCTCCTCAGAACGAACGAGTCGCCTCAGAAAGCGACAGCTATCGGAGAATCTACCAGGTACGAACCAACGATTAACAAAAAGGCCTGTCTCGATACTAAAACGTCCCAAGGACGGGGTTTCAGAAGCTACGGGCTCCACTGGTAAGCCCTTGATTTTACGAAAGGCGCCTCTAAGGCCCAGCAAATCTAAATTGACTCTAGAGACAGAACCCCTCGTGTTTAAACCTATGGAGCGAAAACGCTTGATGTCAACTACCGTTTCAGATGACTCGGATGGAAATTACCATCCCCCTGCGGGAATAAAAATGCCAGACATCGATGAAAGCGGAATAGCCAAAAGGCTCACTAGACGTAGAAGACAGATGGAGAAGCCCAAAACCCCTGCCAATAGCGATGACCCTTCTTCTTCGGATGAAACATCGACCTCGGGAAACAAGGAATCCGATCCACCCTATTTCCGAAAATCACGCAGCGTTTTCCCAGGATTAGAGATGACTCCTATCCTGAAGAGGACTAAGCCACTCCCAAGGGCCGCACCAGCTCAGGATCCTCTGCCTTCCCCTTTGCTTAGCCCAAATACAGATCCATACGTGGACGTATATATTGATGGGGCATGCACCCACAATGGGAGCGAGCGATCCAAGGCTGGAATAGGAATTTGGTTTGAAGTAGATCATCCTTCAAATGTCTCTCGTCCGTCAAGCGGCCGACAAACCAATAATGCAGCAGAGTTGGAAGCAGCCGTGGAAGCTGCACGCCGAGCGCATAACGCTGGAATGAAAAAATTGCGAATCAATACGGACTCGAAGTTCGTAATCGACAGCGCTACTAAATGGATCCCTAAATGGGAAACCAACAACTGGAATACTTACGAAAATAAACCTGTTGAGAATCGGGCAGAATTCGAAAAACTAAAATTTGCCCTCGACCATTTAGACGTGAAATGGAGTCACATTCCCAGTCAACAAGGCATAGAAGGAAACGAAGAGGCAGGTCGATCAGCCCGCGAAGGAGTCAATAGAATACCTACTTCCCCTCCGGCCGAATCAGAGGAAGGGGAAAAAGAAGTGGGACAATCGGTAACGAATACTCAACCAATTCTTAGGAGCGTTCCAGCACCCATAATCTACTGCGAGTCAATAAAAATAACCTGAGGAATGCTTTACGAAAATCATTCTCTCAATTTGACAAGTTAGTCACGGATCATGGGATGGATATGTCCGGAGCCCAAGCTGAATCAATGTACTGGGACTCCGGAGGCATGGAGCTTTTATGCACCCATGTATCCGATGGAGAGGAGGACGAAAACCTTCTCAAGCGACTGGAAGCCCTAGATTCATGTACGGAGTATAACGATAACGTATTTGCAGAAAGAGTCGGAAAATTCTTAAAAGAGTACGAAAAGAAAACAAAGAAAACCACCGAAACGACTCCCATCCCTGAGACAGCTGAACTCGCTGCTAAAGATATTGAAGCGGGATCACTAGACTCAAATGAAGTCAAACCGAAATCCGGGGTGGCAAGAAAAGGCACTGTTCGTTTTACGGGCGTGGCAGAACAACCTGAATCACCTTCTACTGAAACTCAAGTCCCTAGAAGGTCCTGGTATCTATCACCTATGTCCTCTAATATTCCAGGTGCTATGTCCACTCCTTTTCTAACAGAGTCTGAAGAAGGTGCTCGAGTCTTGCCTTACCAAAAAAGGGAGATGACGCCACGACGATTAACACAGGAAGTTATGGAAGAAACATCTAACGTCCCTGGACAAGTATCTAGCTCCCATATCGACGTCGAAATTCTCTACATAGATCCTCCCACTCCCCCTTTAATTCCCGAGAATACAATATTCCTCAAAAGAGAGATCGGAAAAACTAACTCGAGATTTCCAAAAGTAGTTCATCAATGGACAGAACCATTGACGTATAAACTGGACAATTATGCTCATTTTATATCTGAGGATTGTGAGCCTACAAATTCTATAGCAAAGCTTTCGATTGCTACCGATCGTCTCGATTTTCAAGACGTTCGGCAATGCAAACCTGTGAAGGGCCAGGTCTTGAGCACTACCCACGGTCGATATAAGACTTATTCGATCGTGGTCAAACGAAAACACAGCGATGAGCTCGATTGGAGGGATGTGTCTCTAGAACTGCAAAACCTTTTTCTAGCACTAGCTCAGAATAAGCAGACAAGCTGTCGAATAGCCAATTCCGGCGATCTGCTGGGCCCTCTCCCTCAGAATAAAATAGCTGAACTATTAGCGAAGGTAGTTTGTGCCGCACCTATTACAGTAACCCTTTGTCATGGTCGAATCGAGGTCCCCTCAATTGAAGTACGATCAAAAATCATTGCAGAATGCTACGGGAGCCTAATAGGTGGCCATAAAGGGATCACAAAAACCTATAGGCGAATTAGGGAAAGATATACTTGGCCAAGACTCCGCGACGAAGTGACCGAGTATATCCGTAACTGCAAGAGTTGCTTAGAGCAAAAATTAGTACGAGCGTGCACGCGTGAACCGATGATAATCACCGATACCCCAGCCGAACCTTTCGACAAAGTCTCGCTGGACACAGTCGGAAAGTTACCTACTACTCCCAACGGGAATCGACACATTCTAATTATGCAGGACAATTTCAGTAAATACTGCATCGCCGTCCCTATACCCAGTCTAAAAACAACCACGGTAGCCCACGCGATGGCCGACAACCTTTTTTCCCAGTATGGTGCACCAAGGTGTATACTTACCGACAGGGGAGGAAGTTTCATTAGTCAACTAATGAAGAACCTTGAAGACATCTTTAACGTAAAACAGTTAACTACTTCGGGCTATCGCCCACAGACTAATGGGTCGTTGGAACGCAGTCATATTGTGCTAACAGACTACATTAAACACTATGCAGTCGATTATGACGATTGGGATTGATTGCGCCCATTCGCCATGTTTGCTTACAATACGTCTGTGCACGAAGCAACAAACTTTACCCCATACGAGCTGGTATTTGGCCGACTGGCCAGAATACCTAGCTCTTCTCCTCAAGGAGAAGACTTGAAAACTTACGGCACCTATCTCCTGGATTTGATCACTAGATTGACCGAGATCCAGCGTTTAGCTGGTCAAAATCTGAGAAAGGCTAAGTTGCGATCGAAGGAAATCTATGATAGTAAGGCCCGACCCTTGAAGGCAAGGATAGGAGATAAGGTATATGTTGTGAAAGATGTCAGAGATGGAAAGTTCGATAGTCGAGCCCATGGTCCTTACACCATAGTAGAGTTCACCACACATAATAATGTGATCTTGAAAACCGAAGATGGAAAGCGTTTTTCCAAGCATGCAGATGAACTTCTAGTAACTCATTGTTAGGGATAAAAGAAGGTTACCATCAACATGCAAAGAAAAATGCTGAAGTCGAACATGCGCCCCACAGAACTAGAAAGTATGCAATAATTGGCAGTAAATCCGGGTTCTGGGAACGTACGCCCGACTTCACCGGTAATTTTTAATCACGCCCTTAAGGGATAGCACGGGGCTTTATCATGAGCAATTGGGGATCATGAGACAAACTATTGGAACTTGGAGAGTCACCATTTTTTCGACGTGGGAAGAATTCAAGGTTCACTGGCAACCTATGAGCCGCTGTTTCATCGTCTGTCAGCTCTTTGTCCGCCATGATTCGGTACTCTGTGTCTACAAACGATCTCCGACTATGGTTTAGACGCCAAAATAGCAGTGGCAGAAGGGTTAAGAAAGGAGGTCGCCAAACAAACGAATGAAATGAGTCGAAGAACCGAAAAATTAGTTTTACCAAAATTACCAGGTGGGCTAAGGAGTCGAGAAGCCACTCCGCTACTCTGCAGTGAACCATACAGAAGCAGACCCTTTTTTTCTTCAAGTCTTCGCAATTAAAGGCGGCGTGGCAATGGATACCCGTCACCCATTTCTCTGTAATGCTATTCCTTCATGAGACCTTAGCTCATTAAAGTCCAAATTATGCGAACTCAATTCGCAGGAAAATATACAATTTTATCCGCTTTTTATTGGTTCGTGCTTTATCAGTGAACTGAGCTTTTTCTTTTAACCCTTGATTCATCTCGATATCTCCATTCAAGGCGGAGATAATTTTTTATTGTTTTAACAATTTTGGTGACAATTTTTAATATTATTTGATGTTTAAAGCTGGACTGCATCCACAAATAGTGAAGTAATCCACTTGAATTGTTTCCAACTTTTTTGGACATTTTTGAGACTTTAGGAAGAGCTGAAAGTTGACCTTTCAAATCTAGGCATGGACAACAGCGATTTTCTACAGATTTGTTGCTTTTACAACAACAAAAAATTTTTCACCGTCGTACGAGAAACGAGAATTAGTTCTGTACTACTACGCTCTTCATTTATGGACGTACGTTTGCAAAAGTATAATCAATATCAAGAATTTTATTTATGCATGTGCATTCAAGAGCCCAAAGGAGCCAAAAGTTCTGATGTGCTTTGTTTTTCCAAGCGTGAGTTTTCAAAAAGGGTGTGATTTTTTCGTAAATAGGGGGGAGGGGATGGAACTTGGTTGTTGGTGCGTTCGAGAGTCCAAAGGAAGCCCAAAAGTCTGTCAGACTTGATTTTTAATTTTTTCGAATTTTTATATAGTGAGGGTGCTGGCTTGATTTAAGTCAGCACCTCCACATGAAACTCGATTTTTCAAGAAAGGCGCTAAAGCCCAAAAATCGGCAATATAATATAGTATATTTCTGTCAGTATAATATTAATATATTTCCGTCGATTTTGATGTGGAATGTGAAATAGTGTTAATTAATTCATGTATGAATCAATTGCTAGCGATGAAATTGAAAACCAGAATTTGGTCCTATCATTCGCCAGTTTCTGCTTTTCGTCTGGTCTGGTTTTTTCTCCCAATAGTCTGGTCGACCAGAGGGAGTAGATGCTGGCCCAGACTCTGGCCTTTATTATATGAGCCAGACGTTGCGCCAGATCGTGAACAAAATAGTAGCATTCAAATAGCATTGATTGAGCGCATGAGTGGTGAAGTCTTTGGAGCCTTGACATGCACGACCACTGCATCGCGTCGTTCTGCCGCCGTTTCGAATTATCATGCAGATTTATCGCTTCAATGATATGAAAATGTATTCCATATAATTATAATGAAAAAACGAATTCATTTTATACCCCTTTTAATCTCATCGTCGTTAGTTTCATACTCGTCATCTGAAAAAAAAATTTTTTGTAAGAAGCGAAAGTTAGGAATCAAATTTAATGTTTTATATATTTTAAGACGTGTGATGCTTTCCGAGATAATCTTCAAAGTTAATTAAAGATGCACTCGCACTTTTTTTACATTATGTTTCTAATATACTATACACCTATTCTAAAGACATGGTTTGCAAATATGTGTTAATAAACAATTCTTCCGCGGGAAATTTAGGCTTACTTAGAACTCCCTAGATAAGTAATAGAAGATACAACTTTTTTGAGAAAAAAAAGATGCACCATGAAATTTCCTATGAAGTGATATGTTGAAATATTTAATATTATAAAAACGATTTTCAAGGCATCAGAGGCCTACTCGAAAGGCCTGAAACGGCCCAGCAAATTTTATGCTAAGATACTGAATCGATCGGGAAACAGACAAATAGAAATGGGTGGATTTATGAACTCGGTTTTATCCCAGAAGGCTGAAAATAAAGTTGAATCTAACTGAACAAAGATGATTCGAATTTCCCAGTCCAACTTTTATTTTAATTCGGACGCGAAGCGAGTCTCAACTCACCGTCCGATTGAGAAAGTAAATTCTTAACTAATTGATTCTGATCCTCCGGTGCTCAGAATTTTAGCAGAGTGCCGTGGCTTTCCTGCAAAACTTATGCATGCATAGAAAGAGAGGGGCCTCGCTTGTGTACAAAATGACTTCCACACAACAACATTTCAACGATAAATTAATGAGATGTATTGAAAGGAAATTTGGATTGAGACAGATAAGAGAAAAATTTTAAATAATACGACACCGGAACAACGGAAAACCCATTCAGCTCACCGTTCAATTAAGTTTTACACAAAAAGGGGGAAGAGGCATCGAACTTCAGGCGCTTCGAACATTTTTAACATTTCAATATTTTAGCAAATTCAAATCGTCCACCATCGAGCAGAGCAAACACGAATCCTCCAATTTGCCCTACATAATTTTGGACGTCTTACCTTGGAGTCACGAGATCGAAGCTGGATCCTCTCCGACTGCTTTCACACGAGACGTGATTAAAATTCGAATAAGAAGCGACAAGCAACACGAAAAGCCAACTTAGCAGATGAGAGCCCGAACAGAAGTATCGAGACGGGTTGTCGTCCGCGCTCAAGAGGAGTCAGCCACACGCAGATGGACTGCGCCGTAAACTAAATCGGTGTCTCCACGCACCACTACCGGTGAAAGCTCGCGCCTTTCCAGGTTCCACCCCTAAAGTCCCGGGTGCTCTTTTCCATGGACCAATGATTAGTGAGAATCTGGCCGCGCTTTTCCGATACCCAGAGAATATCCGCAGCCGTTTTTCTGCGTCCGTCATCAGTAGTCGCGGGAGTTTTTAAGGGGAGAATCCCATCAGCGCTTCACCCACGGTGTATAGTAAATAAATTCTGCGCCCTCGACTACCCGTCAGAAGGTCGGTGCAGCCAGCCCATCCTCCGGCCTCCTTCATGGGAGCGGCTGCAGCTTTCATGCGCTTTTAGGCGTTTCAGGTGTTTTAACTTGTGTTTAATTAACGTTTTAACCTACTAAGTCCAAGAAAAGAAACTCTTCGTTAAATACTTTTCAAAGTTTCCCCTCCATTCGCAGAGTTTTTTCCATTAAATTTGCATATCTATGAATGCGAAATTTCTAGAAGCATGTGATTTTACACTGGAAAAGCGTTTTTATTGTTGCAACAATCTATTAGAAATTGAAAAGGCAATCCAAAAACTTAGTTTGTAATAATCGTATCATGAGTGCTACAACCAGAGATGATTGAGTTTCTAATGCGAATGGATGCAGTGCTTTATTTTCCAAAATGATGAAGAAAGTCAATAAAGCTTAAACACTCATACCCATTTCATTAGAGTATAATCTCGTGATGGGGTGTACTTCTTTTTTCCGAAAATAATCACAAGTTCTGAAATTTTTAAACAGTCAGCCATTTTTTTTCAAATCACGTGAGTGTTTCCCGTCAAAACCAGATTCCTTTCGTTGGGGTATCCAATCAAAAAATTACCAAAAAAAATTTTGCAACACAACGTTTTAATTTTGTGGTGGAGTTTAATTCTTTATTTCCTAAAATAATCAAAAGTTTCGTAACTTCTGACCAATTCGCCATTCTTTAAATGCACATTAATCTTTTCTGTCAAAATTAGATTCGAATTCTCTGTTTTGCAGTGACGAACTACCCAAAAAAATTCGAAACCTTCGTTTTAATCTCGAGATCGAGTTTGGTTCTTTATTTCCTGGAACAATAACAAATTTCGTATTTGTTAAACACTTCGCTATTTTTTGAAAGCACGAAAGTGTTTTCCGTCAAAACTAGACTATCTTCGTTGCCTTCTTCAATCAGAAAACTAGCCAAAAAACTTTGGACACCGTCGCTTCAATCTTTAGATCGAACTTCGTACATTATTTACGAAAATAATCACAAGTTTCATAATTTATGAACAATTATCTATTTTTTAAATACACGTGAGTTTTCTCCGTGAAAACTAGATTCACATCCTTGGTTTCTGCAATAAAAAAAATACCCAAAAAAGTGTTGAGTTCGTCGTTCCACAGGTTTCGTTAATTTAAAGAACTTAGTCATTCGTCGTACGATGACTTATCATCTTATTAGGACTGGATCCCAAATTTAGCTCTGCATATAATGGTAGTCCAAAAATTGACTTTCGAATAACGGACATGCCACTACGCTATTTTGTGAGGTTTCCGGAAAGAAATTTCCTCCAAGTTCGAGCCAAATCGGTTAATAGTACGATGTGCTATAAAGGCCCGGAAAATCCCATAAGATTAATATGGGAAAATTTTTGTTTTCGGAAAAATGAGATTCATGTTTTTAAGTTTAAACTTAGCTTGCAGGAGATTATCAGAATTTTTTTGGAAGTCTCTAACGAATAATTTTCGTTAAATTACTATAAATTTTGACGCCCCCAGCCCCCCTATGGAGCCCCAAAATGGCCCCAAAAAACTTAAATTGACAATTTTACGCCAAACTGACACAAGTAAGCTCTGTTTTTTCGGTTTTTGCCGTAAATTATTTTTATTCGATTAGTTAGATGTTTTAAAGCATTTTTTAAACTAATTTTTTGAACAATTTGACTGATACTTAATCTAAGTAACTACCAGTTGTTTAAACAATGACTTATTATATACTTATAACTCTATTTCTTTCTGAATTGATCAAATTTGTCGCTCATTAATAAATATCTACGTCATTCAGATATTACTACCTTATTCTGTAACAAATTCGTATTTTGTAAATTTTTTTGTTGTACAAACAATTTGCATGCTGCAATAAATTTTTAATTATTATTTTTGTTTGTAATTAATGTGGTAATTTTTTGTTGTTAAGAGAAACATTTTCTGTTGAAACCATTATACAGTTGTTTAAAAAATATATCAAAGATTAATTGCATTCCCATCAAAATGTACAATTAATCTTTAATAAATTGTTTAAACAATTGGAGAACGGTGTAAAAAAAAGTTTCTCTTACCAATGACAAATTACTACATTAATTACAGAAAAAAATAAATATGAAACATTTATTTGAGAACAAAATTATTCAAACAAAAAAAAGGTTATTTAAAAAAATACGAATTTCTTAGAGAATGGGGTAGTAATATCTGAATGACGTAAATATTTGATAATAAGCGACAAAGTTGATCACATTAAGTAAGAAATAGAGTTTTCTACCTCTTTAAAAAAAAGTTGCAAGTAAATAATAATTCATTCTAGAAGACCTAATCAACCTTTTAGAAAATGCGATGTCGACGGTAGAACAGTTGGATTGGGCTCATAGGGGACTTAGGCCGGAATTTCATAGGGTGATTCGCCGCTCCCATTTCCGA
>JAUMHM010000085.1:60027202-60038768 GCA_032362435.1 Melikaiella ostensackeni
TTGACATGCTGTTTCGCTCTCTCATTCATAATCAGACCGACTCCTTGGGTACCATATGATTCATTATCTACACCTGATCAAAGTTCGAGTCCGTTCTCTATGTTTCTTACTTGACATCCCTTCCTCTTTGTTTCCGGTACACACAAATTATTAGTGGAAGCGAAATTTACTTTTCTTAGCAAGCCAAATGAAATCCTTTGTCAAATGAAGTAAACCAAAAATTTTTTAAATACTTAAAAGGTACATGTGCTTAGTTAATTTGCTTATAAAAATCACATCTGTTACGAAATGATAATATACTGTAGGAAATATCAATAGCAAGCTAGGAATGGAAGGTCGCGAGATGCTGGAGGCCGATTCAATTGGAGCTTTACAGGGTGAAAGTACATCAAAATCCATCAGATATGTATTTTTTCTTTCGAACCAATGGGCCTCCGATTCCGATGCACAATTGCATTTCCAATTACTGAGACGGTCACTTTCACCGTGTTTCTAACTCAATTTCGCAGTATTGTGTTAGTGACATATTAAAAATATTGTTTATAAGCTCCACGCTTGACTTTCGATTGATTGATTTGATTGATCTTTTATTATAAAAAACTTGTTCAAAGTACTTTATTGCAACCTCCAATTCTAACCTCAAATTTTGCCAACTGCTTAGGTAAGTAATTTAACAGTAACTCATGAATTTAATTTCTCAATAAAAAGGAGTAAATATGCATTCAAATTTAATATTATAGATTACTGAATTTCTTCTGAGAATGGCCAGACGAAAAAGGTTGTCAGAGAGGAATTCAAACAAGGGAAAATTCGAGGATAATGTGGTAAAACGGAGCAAGAGAGCTGAAAAGAATAACACTTCAGAAACAGTTCAGGAAGCCTCAAAATCTACAAGTAAGGAAAAATCTCTGTGAAAGGCAGCAAACAGTACCGGCGTTCTCAAAAGCACACTATTAGGAATGATAAAGAGTGAAACACAACTTAATTGTGAAAAAGGTGCTCCTTTAGTGCTTAGTGTACAAGAAAAACAGGATATCGTCAAATAGATTATGTACGGTGCAGAAAGAGGTTTCCCTGTAAATAAAAAACAGTTATCAGATACAGTGAAGAATTTTGTCACTGAATCGGAAAGAAAACCTCCTTTTATAGATGATCGAGCGGGTAACAAATGGTACAGTTTATTCATGAAGAGGCACAGCAATTTGACTATCCGAACAGCTCAAAATCTTACAGTGACGAGAGCATCCGTTTCTGAGAGTAACTTGAAAAAGTGGTTTGAGAAGTTGAATGAATATTCACAAGAAAAAAATTTGTTGACGTTGGATCCAAAAAGAATATTCAATCTGGATGAATCATTTTTTATGCTAGTGCTTCCAGAAAATGATGGTGTAGTTCCCCAGAAAGGTGCAAGCGCAATTCATAAAGTTGGCAGTGGTAACGATAAAGGCAATCTTACCGTTCTTTTTATTGCTGCTGCATCAGAACAATGACTTCCGCCTATGATCTTGTTTGATCTTAAGAAAACACCAAGAAAAGAAGTTCTTGAGTAGTTACCGAGTGACTGGGCAGTGGGTAAGACAGGAAAGGGTTGGATGACGTCAGATAGCTTTTATAAATATATATTGGAAATGTTTTTTATCAGTGGCTTATAGACAATGACTATGAATTTTCTGTGATTCTATATGCGGAAAACCATTCATCACGTTTAACAATGCAGTTAGCTAAGTTTTGTAAGGAAAAGCAAATAGAACTAATAGGACTGTATCCCAATGCTATGTATATAATTCAGCCCTTAGACGTGGGATTATTTCACGTGTTAAAAGAGAAGTACAAAGTAGCTAACGACTGATGGAGAATACAGAATAATATTGTTGATGTAGAAAAGTACATGTTCGCTGGAGTTTTAAAGCAGGCCTTGGAGTCGTATGATTTTTCATACTGCATTGTAAGTGGGTTTCGAGCATGTGGATTAGTTCCATTTGATCCTGATGCAGTTCAATACAATATTCTAAACAAGAAGAAAGAACAAAACAAAATTCAACCGCGGATGATATATACTGTTTTTATCTATTTATGAATTTCCTTTTTTTAACCCCTTCGCTGTGCAGACCGAAAATCGCAAAGTGGGCCCAAAATGTACAGGACGTTCTACTGGATGGATTTAATTGAAAAATGGTACTGAGGGGTTATTCTGGTCCTTAAATACGAATTCGGTGTCAAAATTTGAAAATTCGAAATGGCTGATTCAATATGGCAAATCAAAATTTGGAAAAATCTAATGAATTGGCGGATTTCAATGAGAGTCGGTACCAAGGGTTTTTTTGGTTCACTGAAAACGTATCTGATGTTGATATTCAAAAATTCATTATCCATTGTCATAGGGAACTAACAACGTCAAGTAAGGAACAATTGAATACAAGTATGCGAGACGCGCCTGTCTATCAACTGTTTCGCAACTCCTCTATTGCCCCTATGTTCACTCCGTGTTTTTGCGAGCGTGGCTACAGACAACTGTTTTTTATCTTCTTTACTCCCACAAGTGTCACTGACCAGCATCGACGGCTGTCAACTGTTCTTAACTCCTCTATTGTCCTTATGTTCACTCCGTGTTTTTTCGAGCGTGGCTACAGGCAACTGTTTTTTATCTTCTTTACTCCCACAAGTGTCACTGACCAGCATCGACGGCTGTCAATAGTTTTCAACTCCTCTATTGCCCCTATGTTCACTCCGTATTTTTTCGAGCGTGGCTACAGGCAACTGTTTATTATCTTCTTTGCTCCTACAATAGTCACTGACCAGTACAGACGACTGTCAACTATTTTTCAACTCCTCTATTGCGCCTCTGTTCACTCTGAGTCACTCGGTGACTGTCAACTGCTCCAGAGTTTCAATCGTTCGGTTCACATACCTACATATATTCAAGTGATATGCGCATAGAAGCTGAATAAAAAAAAACGAACGAGGTAAGTTTGCACTGATCATTCTACAGATTATAGCCTTATTGTCTAAGAGCGAAATGCCAAAACTCAAGAGGAAACGAATCGTTTCAGATTCATCGGATGAGAATTCTTCTAGTGATGATGCAATTGATGATTATTTGATCAATGAAACTGATTGCATTACTCGAAGCAAACGAAGTGATAAGCGTTTATAAGTCTATGCATCTGTGTCTGTGGATGAATCTGATGAATCTGCATCTTCTGACGAATCTAATCTACTTGAGTCATCTCATGAAGCTGATGAAACAGAGTTACTCGATGATTCTGATGTCCCTCTTGGAATATGTCTCGAAGATACCTTGAAAGACCTCAAGTGGACGGAAAATGGTGTTTTCAATCCTATCATACATCCTTTCATTGATGAAAATCATGGTGTGTAGCCTAATGCTGGATTAGATGATAAAAGTTCTCCTGCTGAGAGTTTCAAGACATTTTGTGGTAAAGAGTTCATGGATATATGTGCGCTAACGACTATTTTCGCAGAAACTGAAACAAAGACCCTCAGAGAATCAGGATAGTTGAAAAATAGATCTCGAATATTAAAATTTACTCTTTTAGATATCGATGAACTTTATGTATTCCATTCTTTAATTATTCTGATGGGCATAACTAAAAAACCAGAAATTTTGATGTACTGGACACCAGATCCTATGCTCGAAACTCCAATCTTTTCAAAATTGATGAAATATTCTGGATTCCGATTAATTCTTTCTTTGATTTACTTCGAATGTTCTGACGATGACAATAGTGATGTTCTCCGTAAGATTCGACCTGTTGTGGATCACTTGGTAGCAAAATTTCAGGCAACTTACAGACTTGGAGAGACTATTCCTATCGATGAGTCTTTATTATTATGAAAGGTCGCCTGAAATTCAAACAATTCAATAGGAATAAACGTGCCAGATTTGGACTTAAATTGTATGAAACCTGTGATTCGAACAATGGTTATGCACATAACATTCAAATTTATGCAGGGAAGCATGGGGACGATACTCACATAGATAAGCGAATTGGTATTTCTGGCAAAGTAGTAAAACAGCTAATCGGGAATTTCCATGGACAAGGTCGAACTCTTCCCATTGACAATTGGTATTCCTCACCAAATTTGTTTTGTCAATTAAATAATGAAAAAGAGAATGTTTGCGGTACTGTAAAATTGAACCGAAAACACGTACCAAAAATAAATACGAAAAATATCAAAAAAGGAGAAATGAAAGTATCACACACTCCTAAACTGTGTTTCATTGCATAGCATGATAAAAAGATTGTGTCCATGTTGACAACGAAACACATACCCGAAATGATTGATTCAGGTAAAAAGAATCCCAGAACTGGCCACACTGTGATGAAACCGAATGTCGTGATTTCATATAACGCTCACATAGGAGGGGTTGATTCGTTAGATCAGAGAATATTTGCTTATCCTATTACACGGAAGACTGTAAAATGGTATCACAAGGTATACTTCCATTTGATGGATATCACTATTCTCAATTCTTCCGTAATCTATAAAGTTCTTCATCCAGAAACTCGAATAACTTTTTTGGATCTCAAAGTCTTACTGGCGAAAGATCTTATCCGAAAATATGGCGGAGAACAAACCCAAATGAGAAGGCAGTCATCAGAATCAAGTGGACGGGTTCAATTTTCGGGTTCTTACTTTCCTGATAGTCACGAAAAAGCTGTTAACGGCAAACAAAAATTTGGACGCTGTATCGAATGCTATAAGAAAAATGTAAGGAAGGAAACGAGCATCATTTGTAAAGAATGCAATGGTATATCACTGTGTGCTGTGCCATGCTTCAAAGAGTTCTATACAAGAAAGAAGTAATTTATACTTTCTTCTGGAAACTGTGTTAAAAGCATAAAGAATATTAAAGAATAAAGTTTAAAAAATCTTAAAAAATGAGAAAAAAAATGAAAAAAACGAGTAGTGTACAATCCTACCATATGCCTCCACGCGGCACACTCTGGGGTAGTGAAGAGACGTATGGAACATTCACTAGTTAATATGGAGGTAGAAAAAATGGTTTCCTGGTCGTCGTATTGGATCCTCATTTCCCATCCCAAATTCGTATTCAGCGGGCCAAATAACCCCAAAGTACCAATTTTCATCCAAATCCGCTAACTCATTGGATTTTTCAAAATTTCAAGACGCCATATTGGATCAGCCATTTCTAAATTTAGAATTTTAACCTCGAATTCGTATTCAGCGGCCTAAATAACCCCTTAGTACCAATTTTTAATGAAATCCGCCAATTCATCAGAAACTTTCCTTCATGACGTGTATACACGTCATCCGCAGTTTAGGCCCACCTAGTCCATAACGTGTATACACGTCATCCGCAGTGAAGGGGTTAACAATTGTACATCGTCGATCAATTTCGAATATTTTGCAGGTATTTTATTACTTATTCTCGTCTCTCATCTCAGATCATGTTGCAAATGTAGTGAACGAAGATTCAATAAATAATACTAGCGTTGATAAAGTTGTTACTGCCTTAACTGAAAGCGCTTCGAACATAGAAAATGTAGACTTGATCAATTGTGAAATAGTGTTTGAAGAAGATTTGTTAAGGAACGTGGCAGAAGACTTAAAACAATCAGAAAAGTCGTTTGATGTAATCGGAAGTCCAGTAATTATAACTGCATCAGGTGAGGCAATTTTTGTACAAGAGAATTCCGTAAAATTACAAGGATTGTTAAAATAAGACTTTGAATTTTTGATATATTTATAATTCGAATTTATTCCTGTATTTTTTAGACATGAGCACTTGTGTTGAAGAGGCCACTACTCAAACTAAGACACCATTAAAGCAGTTTTTTGGTACGGATACTGAAGCAAAGCAGTCTTTTAGCACGGATGACCATGTTTAGATGACTCTGCTACGCTATCTCCAGAAGATAGGTTGACAAATGCGTATCAACAAACTGCTACATCCGATGAGGCAATTATTGTAGAAGAATTCATTGCTCCATCAAATATGCCAGTTGTATCAGATATTTTAAGTAGTCAGAACTAAGCTTCACTTAATTTTGAAATTTCTACTCCTGAAGATAGTTTGTCGAACACTTTTCTGCGAATAAGTACACCAGATAATGATAAAGCACGCATTCTACTTCATAATACTGCTTCTACGTTCGAAGATTCCCTTGCTTATAATACGTTACAAGGTCAGTTGAAGTTATTATTTGAATTCTTAATATTATAATTAAAAATTATACATATATTATATATTGTATATATTTTTCAGATGTAAACATTCATGTTCACGCTATAAACTTAATTACAAGTATAAAATCAATTTCTACAAATCAATCCTCAGACACGAGTAGTGAAACTACGGATGTTGCAAGTTAGTATTATGCTTATTTTACTAATGTATATAATATATTTCATATTTATTATTTTAATCGATAATTTTATTCTAAGTAGCTAATCAGAGTTTAAATATCTTACAAGAAATACTTAAACTTGTAAGAGTTTCTCAGTTCAAGCCTAAAAAGGAAAAGGTGCATATTACTAGTGAAGTTATAGTTAATACTGTGAAAAAGGTTTTGGAAACACTCCAGAAGAAAGAAAATGATAAGAAATTGAGGCAAACACAATTCGAATTAAATAAAAAAGAGAAAGATGAGAAAACAGCATTGAAAGACAGAGAGCAGATCGTTGCTAAGTCTTCTCAAGAAAAAAAAGAAGGAGTCAAACATGAGAAAAAAAGATTGAATTTGTAAATGAAAGTTCTGAAAAAAAGTATGAAAGACGAAATCAATAAAGAAACTAAAGACACTTTCTTTATAATAGAAATGTCGGAATTCAGAAGCTTCTAGATATGAAAAGCAATTTGAAAGGCTCCAATTTATGAAAAGGATATTCAATTTAATATTCAATGAATGGCTGGAATTTGTAAAAATTGAGAGCCATATTAAAGTGATCCCAACTTGAGAGTAATAAATTTGTAACACAAGAAATTCTGATAGAATTTCGTTTCAACAAATAAGTATTCTTCATTCTTCAAAAACAATGCCAGTCAAAATAGGAATAATTGGAATAAAATTGATGAAAGAGGCATAGAAAGCAAACAATCTCTCAAACAATCGTGTTCACTATTTAAAGTATAGAACTCCGATATAATATGTTCGGAACTAAAAAAAACTGCTCTAAATCTGCATTTGAATTAATGTAGATTTTCCTTATTCTTGTTTTAGCACATCAGATTTCCCGATAGACTGCTAAGCTCTCTAAGGTATTATTAGAACCTGTGAGTGTATTTCTCGTTTGTTGAAATGTGAAAAGTTGAGGCGCGATAACGAAATCCGCGAAAATGAAAACTGTTCTTCTTGCTCAACATATTGGATTACTTGGTTAAAGTCTCTCAGAAGAGAATTTTAAAGTAGTGTGTGGATTCAATTTATTCCTCCTGCAGACTTAAAGATATTTGACATTAAGGTTAAGCAAAAATAAGTAACTAAAAAAACGAACATAAAAAGTAAAAAAAAGGATATCTTTATTCAATATTTCATTATTCCTCATATTTCGCAACAATATTATTTTTATGAATAATATTATATTTTGCTTTCCCACTAGTAGAAGCAGAATATTTGCAGAAAAGGGTTTGAAGTCCGAGTTCATCTTTATTTGAAAACCACTTGTCTCACGGTTTCCTGGCTGCTAGAATCTTTCAGGTACATGCCACATTCGGAACAAAGAAAGGTTTTTTTTCTTATTTTAACAGCTGAAGAAAAAGAAATATTTCAATTGTGAAGAAAAGCGAAGATGAAAGAAAAACGTGAGAGACATAGACAGAAATTGAAAATAGTTAGAAAGAAGAAGTTAGTTTCATGGTTAAAAAAATAAATAGAACCGCGGCTCAGTACAATAATTAATTTAAACCTGATATGTCCAAAATGTTATAGTTTTAAATTTACATATTGTAGACTTTCAATTTTTCGAACTAAAAGCCAGAATAAACGAATTTTCTGACGTTAATTTTTGACGGAAGCCAGTAGTTGTACTTGAATGTTCAAAATTGTAGAGTTTCAAATTTAAATTAATGAACCTTATAATTTTTACCTTCCTAAAACTATTATTCAATCACCCTGAAAAACTAGCTCCTAAGTAGTGAAATTAGATTCTTGCAAGATATTGAAGTTTATTAACTTTTTTTGACAATTTGTTTTCTAGATCATCATTAATAAATATTTATTAGGGATGATCTAGGAAGAGAATGGTTGAAAAAATTAATAAAAATATATGACACATACGTGTCATATATTAAATACTGATAGTATTTTAGTTTCATTATAGCTTTGTTAAAGAAAGCTCTCTAAAATGTGATAAATTTTCATAAATTTCACAATCTTCGTGTAATTTCATATGAGTGATCTGAAATGAATTACTTATTTTCAGTTTTTCTAACTTCTGCATTAATTCTTTCAATATTTAAATATTATTTATTCTTATACTTAGTTTTGTGCAAAAATTTTTCCTACAATGAATCCTATAATATTTTCCTATGATCACGAAAAAAGATAGCAAATTCATTATAGGGAAATCATTATAGGCCTACAGTGAATTTCCTAAAATATTTTTTCATGAGGGCAATACAAAATTATTTCAAAAGTTAATAAAAATATATGATATATTGATTAGGGGGTGGTAATTGAGAATGAACGAGAAGATCTTAGGATGGTACAAATTAAAACGCTTAAAATGAAACAGTTTTGTATTAAAAGCTTTAAATAATTGAATAGATCCCAATTCAAAGCCTTCGATAATAAACAAGTTGTAAATAAGGAATACTTGAAATTCAACTATTTCACTACATAATAAGTTTAAACTGAAATCCTGCAAACTTGGGAAATTCCAAAAAAGCATAAAAATCTGAATATTTTTTGGGTAATTCTCCAATTTTGCAAGCTCCTTCCAAATTATTCTGTGAAAAACTAAAAAAAAAGGCCTAAAAATGAGACGGTGCAAGAACGAGGCATTCAAAATTGAATTATAACAAATTTGAAAATGTTCTAAATTGAACATTTCAAACTCAATGTATTATGTCGAAAATTAATCTGTTTTTGTTGATGATGCAACAATTCTGTTGAAAGTTAGTCTTTTTGCTTGAATTCAAATGTTTTTCATTTAAAATTCATATATTTTTTGGTTGGAGTATCAACTATTATACATTTTGTTGAAAATTCTTCTATTTCGGTTGAAAATTCTACTACTTAGTTAAAATTTGAACTTTATGAACTTTTGGGTTACGTTTTTTTCAAATTTCATGTCTTTGGTTCGATTTGGCCGATTTACACTTTAAAATGCGGAGACTGGTTGTATCAAAATATACTTTTATAAATAAAGAAATTCAGTACTAAGCATTGAAAACTGCAAATTTATTAATTTCACAGCACAAAAGTGGATCATTTTCAAATAAAGATCGTTTAAGATTGAAAACTTTTAAATTTGAAGTGCTGAAAAATTGCACAATATCAAATTTATACCCTCTAATATTCTACAATTTAAAATTCATAGCTTTTAAAACGAAAGAATTAGAAAATTTCAATTTTTTTTTGCAAAATGAAGAGTTTTATATGTAAAGAAACGGAAATTTGACAGATTCAAAATAAAACTTCAGAAATTGTACACATAAAATGAGAACTTCGAGGGCGAATATTTTTTGATTAGATGCCTTAAAAACTGAAAAGCTCAATTTCAAATCTACAAAACTCAAATATCGTTTTCAATTCGCAGCACAATATGAAAATTATAAATATCGGACTGAAACATTCAAAATTACTCATTTAATACTCATAAATTATTGAAATTCAACTATTCCTCTATACACAATAACTTCAAATTAAAAACTGCATAATTGAGAAATTCCGAAAAAGCATTTAAATTGAATATTTTCAAAGTAGCTTCTCAATTTTCCAAGCCCCTCTCCAAATTATTCTGTGAAAAATAAAAAAAAATTGGCCTGAAAAATAAAATCATACAAAAACTAGGCATTCAAAATTGAATTACTCTAAATTTAATAATGTTCGAAAGTGAACATTTCAAACTCAATGCCTTTCAAATCAATTTTTTGTAGTGACTAACTTGTATAATTTAAGATTAGAATCATAGTAATCTTGCTTCATATTCGTATATTATTCATTCACAATACAATGTTTCCCGCGCGCTGTGACGCGCGTATAATATTGCTGGTTTTACATATACACGAGGTTTGGCTTTTAAATAACCGTACTGATGCTCTACCAATTTTTATTTAACAAATTATTCAATGAAGATGTTATCCTCTTCAATGTAGTCCCCTTTTTGATTCCTGAACCGCTCCATACGAATCTTTCATTGTTTGAAGCAGGTCCTTTTCTGCGAGGTCTTTCATGAGCTGCACCGCTTTTTTTTTACAGCATCCACCGACTCGAATTTGGTTGCTTTTAGCTCAGACTTGATCTTCGAGCACAGGAAATAATCCCACAACTTCACAAGTTTCACAGGAAACTTCACGTTGACGCGCTGTTCTACTTTCACGCTCAGCATAATTTCGGCGGAGCTCAGGTAGACGGTCAACTCGAACAAAGGTTACTGTCGTACTCAGGGTCGCACAACCTTAATTTTGAGGGTAGAAGGAAAGAAAACACAGATCTATATCAGACTCTGCTTGTTGTTGCCAAGGCTCCAAGCAAGTGGCAAAAAAATCAAATCGGTTATTTGATAACTACACCTCCTAATATTAAATGATAAATTTCCTATTCATTTCTTTCTTTGTTTTTTTTTTAAATTATCTAATGCAAAAAAAATGTATTTCGAAACAGGTTTTTCCTGAGGAAATCGGATATAATGACGGTTGTGTACGTATGAAATTTAAACATGCTTGAATGTAATTTGTATGCGAGTTCCTTTCACCACCCCGGCTGAGTAAACTTGGTTTTATCTACTGTGCAATGTTTAGAAAGGAGCTTACTCAGTGCAGTATCCTTTTCCCTCACAACCTCAAGTAGATTTGAGAAATAAAATTTTTTATGATTTAGAAATTCTAGCATCTTTCATTTTTAATCTAAACAGAGGAAAGTTATCAGAGTTTTTGAAATACAATTTTTGTCCTTTGACGAACTAGTGCTTAATTTCTAAAACCTTTTTAAACAGCAGAATGAAAATAAAAGTATGTGATCCGTGAAGTCCTCTTTGCATTTCAACTTTCCTTTTCTAGTTAAGCTACTTATTTTTGTATAAGAGGATAGTGTTTCACAGTCTTTATCTTCATGTTAAAGTAATATACTTGTAATATACTACAAGGATCAAGAAAGTAAGACTTTAACTTTCATCTTCCCGGATTTAATAATGTCCCCGGGTGGTATACCAACAGTATAGATATTCTCTACACATGCGTGTGTTTAATCTGTTTAATAAGAAATACCATCTTGATCAAAAAATTTTAGGACTTTATTTTTAAAATCAAAAATACAAGTTTATTCATTATAATCGATATGGTCCCCTTCAAAGTACTCCCCATCGACTGCAACGCACTCATGCCAGCGCTTGATCCAATCCTCGAAACATTTTTTAT
>JAUMHM010000085.1:60064614-60098587 GCA_032362435.1 Melikaiella ostensackeni
TAGAAGACCGCCGAAGTGTTCCGAACTGGCAATCGTGAATCTTCGAGTTTTCAGATTCAGAAGAGGAGAAGTCGGTTTCGAATCTGGGATCACTGAGAAACGGCAGTTCGCCGGATGCTGCGAACCGAGCAACATCGGGGAGCTCGCTCCCGGTGCAAATCCTCTGGTTGCCATATTCTCTCAGTAGGTGATCAGGCCACCTTTCCTGCCTCTTAGTGTCTGCAGATCATGTTTTCGTAACCGACTCGCTCGGTGTCCGAGGGACACTTCCGTGACCACCCATCGAGGCCAGGGCGCGTCGGCGTCAGGTGCCCCTGACCGGCTTACCCGCGGCAACCTACCTGCACATCCCGTTTCAGTAACCGACTCGTTTGGTGGCCGATGGGCGCTCCCGTGACCACCCATCGGGGCCAGGGTACGTCGATGTCAGGTGCCTCTGACCGGCTCACCCTCGGCAACCCAACTGCAGATTCTGTCCTAGTAACCGACTCTGTCGGTGGTCGACGGGCGCTCCCGTGACCACCCATCGAGGGCAGGGTACGTCGACGTCGGGTGCCCCTGACCGGCATACCCACGGTAATGCGCCTACCTATCGAGACCACCCCCTGGCCGATGGTCTGCGCCAAAGGAGTCGGAACCAGGGCATCCTCCCCTTTCATACCTGACGTGAACCGACCGTAGGGAGAGAGCCCTTGACCGTGATCTCCGCTGCGCCGCCAAATCACTCTAACGAATTCCATCACATTTACCCGCGGACTATACCATCCTATATGATTTTAAGAGAACGGCTCAGGGGTAGCGTAGCAACCTTCACTCTGGACTACACTCCGCCAGCGTTTTCCTCCAGGATACGTCCCGCAAACCGATTCCGAAAGGCGACATTCACAACATATCTACCCCCTATATTTGTAGCCACATAATCACACTCACACATACACTTAAGATTGTTTACGCAGACCACACACAACACTCACACATACATCAATCATACACTTTTACCACACGCAATAGAACTGTACCCAATAGGAGAAATATACGCAGCTTATTCTGGTATACTCAAACCGCTTGTTTCTTTTTATTCGTAAAACCTGTCCCAACTCCGAAACCCTGGCTAGGTTGAAGCGTCCGGCGCACAGTGTTCTATAATAGGAATTTACTGTTCATAATCACCCACAGGTCGTATTTCTTAACCGATTTTCGAGATTTTTTTCAGAAATTCTCAGCATTAAATTTACAAGAGAATTGTGGTTCGCGCTTTTTCAATTTTTGTCACAGAGCAACAATATATAAACTCACATAGTGACAAAATTGGCCATTCCAGCTTTGTGAATTTTTATTTCAAGAAAAAATACAGAATATAATAATAGCTTAATTGTGATATGAAGCCAACTAAATCAATTAGCAATTGCTGTATTTGTTTGTTATAAATAATTTTTTAGACAAAAACTATATGCTTATCATTTTCACACAGCAAGAAGACCAATGTGCAGTAATAATCGATATTTATAATAATGAGAATATTATTTCAAAAACTTTGAATAAATAAATTAAGATTCAACACTCGAATTAATCTTGGATTCGAATTGTTCTATTAGTTCTTCGATTTCTTGATCAAGTCCAACTTCAACTTTTTCCCATTCAGGCGTCAAGGATGCAATGAAAAGATCTGAGGAGTCAAAGAGTTTGTGAATTAGGTCGTGCATAGTATGCATTCGAGAAATTTTTCGTGTGTTGAACTGTCGAATGTACTTGATATCGTTGTTCCGGGCCTCAGAAGCTCCTTCGGAATACATGCCAATTGGAAGCATAAAATTCTCCATAACTTTTTCCCATGTAGCAGTATTTTGTGGACTGAAGAAGGCATATAGTACCATGGAAATAAGCTCACATACAGTTTTGCTGTCCTAAAAGCGTACTCGTTGAAAAAGAAAGGAGGAATTTTCCTGCTAATAGATAGCATTTGCAGTATGTTTCTAAACATTTCATTCAGTTCTTTACTTACTCCAGTTATTTCTGCCACTTGATCAACATTCGAGAAAAACCTGCGAGCCGTGTGACCACAATTAGAGTTGCCGGATCCTTGACTCGTTTAATCAATTATTAAGCCCATCTTCTCTTGGCATTCATTGCAAATTCTCTTTTTAGTATTTTTTATCGTTTCCTTATCCTCTTTCTTGGATATACTCCATTTGCAGATTTGTAACCCATAAGCGATATGGAGTATAGACTCCATGAACCTTATCCAATCATGTAAAGTAGAAAGACCAAATTCAAAATTGGAGACGATTTCTTCCTTCTGCTTCACAGGTTCTGGATCTTTCATTTGCGATGGTGTCGCTTTACAAATGTAGCAAGTAAAAAATTATGGAGTATCAGAGAGAGCTGTGCCAGCTTTTCCATCCACCATAGTTAACTTCATATTTGTTGTAACTATGTACACACCATAAGCCATGGTAAATGTTGTGGGTCTAAGTTTCTGAACTTGAGTCTTAATATTTTTAATTTCAGAAACAGTAAGTTTCTTTGAGTTTACGACATTACGGTCAAAGTATCAAAACACTTTCACCTCAGGCGATGCTTATCTAATCAACGACAATCATCCAACCTTTAATAAATTTAAACTAAATGAATGGCCGGAATCAAATTAACGAATTGGTTGAATTATGTATAAGCGTGAGATTCGTTTGAAAATAACTGATTGAACTTTCGAAATTGAATATCAAATAACATCAAAGTAGTAAAATCAGGTGAATTAAAGTCTATGAAATGTAGTTGAAAAATTTGCTTAATTCCAAAAACAATCATTACTTATTGAGGTTTAAGCTAGTCAATTGAAAAAAAAGCTTGATTCGAGTGTCCATGCTTCGAAATAGTAAGGAAATCTAAAATAGTTAAATATTGAGTCATTTATTGAAACTAAATGAACAAAATTGAATACTACACTCGAGGAGTTGAAATGAACTTCAAAATTGACTAATATTGAATATCAAACGGAGTAGTGATTGTAATAAACCATATGAAAATTAGAATGCAAATGAATATAAACTTGTAAATGAAGGCAAAAATTCATTTTCATTCATTAAACTCTAAACTTCAACTTCAAATAACTCAAGCATTCAAAATGTAGTGTTCCCAATTCCGATTAAAAATGAATAATTCGCTCAAAAATTATTTCATCTCTGAGATCAGTGGATTACTAAATATTCTTGGAGTGGATAAATGAATGTCGATTTTCATGCTGCAAAGGGAAGTGCAACCGACACTCAACAAGTGTTTGGCGCAACGCTCATAGGAACAGTCCGCTAGTCTGTCCCACTGACATTTTGTAGTTTTGGACCTGCTGATGAATAACGTCGGGGTCCGAAGGTCGAAAAATGATACGATAGCCGTCAGTGCAGCATCAAAGTACGTTTTTGCATGGTATTCAAAAAAATAAAATGAGAAGTGGTAACTGTTAGGCGCAAAGCTCACAAGTCATCCCCACTAGGCTGTCCGACTGAAATTTTGGAGTTTTGGACCAACCAGCCAATAATATCGAGGTCTCAAGGTCGGAAAATATAACAGTAGCCGTCGGAGCAGCACCAAAGTTCCATTTCACATGGTATTAAGGAAGAGAAGTAGTAACTGTTAGGCACAACAGTCACTGCTCATGCCCACTAGGCTGTCCGACTGACATTTTGTATTTTCGAGCCTGCTGATCAACAATATTATTTCAGAATCTCTAGAAATGGCTAGATAACCTCCTTTCGCATACTCAAATAACTTTCAGGAAAATCTGACTCAAAAAAGTGCAGCTCAAAAAGGTCAGTTTAGTTTGGATTTTGTTATTCTGGTCTGTGATCAGCGTCCATGATCTGACATTCTAAAGCGATGTCGAAGGATAACGAACATTATTTTCGTATCGAGCATAGCCAATGTACCATAATACGGTAGCAAAATGTGCACATAAGCCAAGGATTCGTGCATCAGATTGGCACGTATAATAGTAGCCTTGGATAGGATCACGGTCATTTTCATCTTCAGCGTCATGTTCCATGTTTTCAATAGGCACATACGCAATCCAAAGTTGATGTTTGGTCGCATTACGGAATCGTAGAAGGACTCTCACTCTTATCAATCCTGGCTCTAGGATCATATGCGCATGACGCAAGATTTCCAATTGTAGCTCTTCCTGCTCCTCTCTTTGCAGCTCATCTTGGATGTATCCTGGAGCTAAGTTGGCCTGATAAACTCCAACAGTCAAGTCTCTCAAAAATTTCAACGTTAAACGTGGAAAGTCTTGCACATGCTGAGAGCTCAAGCGCATCTAACTCTGAGCATTTTTGGCTTGCAGGTTTTCCTCTTCTACGAGCGCTTGAAAAACGTTCACTTCCCGAGCTCCCTGTAGCAATTCTCTGGCCGGTTCTGCATTCGCACCTTTCATTTCAATTCGTGCATGGTACCTGTTTATTACGGCACCAGCAATTCGGTGAAAATCGCCGAGATTGTAAAGATGCAGAACGCGTATGACTTGAGCAGAGAACTTGAACGTCAGCACTTGACGTTGCCCTTGTTGAAGTAGCAAGGGCATTTTCCAGTAAATTCCAAGGCTTCGAAACAGCTCTGTGGCATCTCGAAAGACTCTGTCAACCACAATAATCGATCCTTCAGGAAACCACTCTCTCATCCTATCTTCAGTTGACTCTGCATTCAACTGAAAGCCTGTGCATATCACGTACACCATTACAGATCACGTAACTATAATTCGCAGTTTGTGTCAATGCGTTTAATCTAAGACAAGAGGGATCACGCTCCATCAACAATATTTCATCAAGGATGGACTGAATGCAATTAATGCATAGTCTCGTTTACACAGTTACGATAAGTGCTGGTAAGTTGAATGCGTCACGTCAACGTATTACAAGTTTGCGGACAGCAGCATGTTCATCCCTATCTATTCGCGCCATTCGTTGTGGAGCAAAAATCCTTTCGCAAACATAACAGGACAAACGGTTCCTAAACGCCATTGCGAAATGGTTCTACTGTACAAAAGCTTAATCCTGTATTAAGAAAAATTGAAAAAAATAAGGAATTCTACTCCGTAATGCTGGTAGAATTTATAATTGAAACTACAAATTCAAATTCTGAAATCTTAGTATCAAATATCAATTGTCGGTGATAATGAACAATGTGCCTCAATGTTGAAAACAGTAGAACAAATAAGAAACTCAATAGCAGTCAATCATGTTAAACAACTGACAAAAGGCGAAAAAGAAACAAAAAAACGAAAATTATTTCAAACGACGTAACTATAAGATATTCCTGAAGAGAAAACGTACTCAAGTACTCAAAATAATTGAAAAACTCATCTAAATTCTCGGGAGCAGTAACCGATTAACCGGAAGATTGATTGATTACTTTGATGACCAAGATAGAACTATTTGCAAAAAGTTTTGCGTGAATGCAATGGCAAGGAACAGAAGAAAAATTATTTCATATCCAAACATATATTTAGAGTATTAGCACAAAAAACTATCAAACTGTCACAATTATTATTCAAAATAAATGTTGATGACGATAATAATAAAAAATAAGGTGAAAGAATGTTGAAGAAACCGAGACGAATAAACAGTTCGTTGGCAGAAAGTTATGAAAACAACTGATCAAACGCGAATGAAGAACAAGAAAATGAAAGTGATTGCAAACGAGGTTGAAATAGGATTCTCCTATTTTCCTATACAGTTCTGTCACTTTAATGAAAGTAGTCAACCAATCATCCACTTGATCAATCACTGCTATTGAGCATTCAAATATGACAATTTGAGTACGTCTTCGCTCCAGGAAAATCCTATTTTTACTTCTTTCACAATCTTTTTCATTTTCTTGTTCTTTATTTGTGTTTCATCGGTTGTTTGTATAACTTCCTGCTGACGAAATGTTTATTCGCCTCACTTCTTTCAACATTCTCTCACGTTGTTTATTATTATTATCGTTAATGACATTTATTTTGAAGAACACTTGTGACAGTTTAATATTTTTTCGCTTCAATGCTCTGAATATACTATCTTTGGGTATAAAATAATCTTTCTTTTGTTCTTTGCCATATCATTCACGCAAAACTTTTTGCCAATAGTTTTTGTCATTTTCAACAAAGTAATAAGTCAATCATCCAGTTGATCGATAACTGCTCCTGAGAATTTAAATGAGTTTCTTAAATATTTTGAGTACTTGAGTACGTTTTCTCATCAGGAATATCTCATAGTTACGTCGTTTGAAATAATTTTTGTTTTCTTGTTTGTTTGTCGCTTTTTATCAGTTGTTTGGCATGTTTTAGTGCCATTGAGTTGCTTATTCGTTCTATTGTTTTCAACATTGAGGCACGCTGTTTATTATCACTGACAATTGATATTTGATACTAAGATTTCAGAATTTAAATTCTTAGATTCATTCAGAAATTCTACTAGTATTGCGGAATAGAATTCCTTACTTTTTTCAAATTTTCTTAATATAGGATTAAGCTTTTGTAAAGCAGAACCACTTCGCAATGGCATTTAGGAACCGTTTATCCTCTTACGTTTGCGAAAGGATTTTCGCTCCACAATGAATGACGCGAATAGATAGGGATGATCATGCCGCTGTCCGCGGTTTTGCAATTTGTCTCACAGAAAAGCTAAACTGACCTTTTTGAGCTTCACTATTTTGAATCAGATTTTCCGGAAAGCTATTTGAGTATGCGAAAGTTACAATATTTGGTGCTTCACCAGAGGTTACCTAGCCATTTCTGGAGCATCTGAAATAATATTATTGATCAGCAGGCTCGAAAATACAAAATGTCAGTCGGACAGCCTAGTGGGCATGAGCTGTGACTGTTGTGCCTAACAGTTACTACTTCTCTTCCTTAATACCATGTGAAATGGAACTTTGGTGCTGCTCCGACGGCTACTGTTATATTTTCCGACCTCGAGACCCCTATATTATTGGCTGGTAGGCCCAAACCTACAAAATTTCAGTCGGACAGCCTAGTAGGGATGACTTGTGAGCTTTGCGCCTAACAGTTACCACTTTTCATTTTATCTTTTTTAATACCATGCAAAAACGAACTTTGGTGCTGTACTGATGGCTCTCGTTTCACTTTCCGACCTTCGGATCTCGATATTATTTATCGGCAGGTCCGAAACTACAAAATCTCAGTCGCACAGCCTAGTGGACTGTTCCTATGAGCATTGTGTCAAACACTTGTTGAGTGTCGGTGACACTTCCCTTTGCAGCATGAAATTCGACCTTCGAGCCGTTTTCCCCGAAAAACTGTGCGTTTTTTCACTTTTTAACATGGATTTTCGTGATCAGGAGACCAAAAGCTATGAAATATCTCAGTTTGAGAAGATTTCCCCGGAACCTTTTTTCAATGAATTTTGTGCGGGGTCCTTTTCCATCCGAAGAATAAGTTGAAAAAATTGTGAAGCTTGTTGATCAGTTGGTCAATAGAGTCCAAGGTCAACAGGATGTGACTGTAGAATATCTCACCTGTCTTCATATTAAAATCGAATCAAATCAAAAATTCCTATTGATTCGATCGGAAATCAGGCGAAAATAAGCCTTCAAGTAAAAACAAGTATAATTTTGTTGTGATATCATCTCTTCATTTCTCTTGGTTACACCTGTTAATGATAATGTTAATGATAATGATAATGTTAATGATAGTGTGCTGAACCGGGGTCTGGCAATGGTCGAACTTAGGGGGATTCGTTGTTGTAGTGAAAGTGTAATAGACAAGAGGGGAGAAGTGACTACCTGGTATTCGCATCAGTGGGCCGAATCTTGTGAAGGGGAAGTTGTGTCGGGTTAATTGACTATCTGCACGGGATAATTAAAATTACTAAATTAACGTACAATTAGCTTTGGAAAAGGAACCTAGAGCAAAGAATATTCATTTAGATTATTTCATAAGCTTTCTTACATGAAATTATATGAATTATCACAATTTAAATTAATTTGAATTTTTAAACTAAGACTCATGGAAAATTGGAGGTTATGTTTTCCCAGAACTTAGCTTCTTGGTATATACTCTTGCGAATGTTTACCATTTAAACATTCCTTGTTCTATATGAATACATGATGATATGAAGATTATTCCTTATATTCTTCCCAAATCATGTAAAATTCGACAGAAATAACTGTTTCCATCAAATATTATTTCAGAAAATAACAAATACTAATAATAATATTTATAATTAAGATTAACTTTACTGACAAATACACATATAAATAACAAGAGTGATATAATTTTTTCTAATGCGAAAAAATGTATCGATTTATATGCAAGTAAGCTAAAAGTGTAAAATCATCATAATTTTTGTTTATTCTGTACACAAGAAACTGAAAAGTCTGATGAGAAATTAACTGACGATCTTGGGAGTTTCTACCATGTCTACATTCCTTTTTCTGTACTTATGCATGTAAATTGAAACCTTGAACACAAACTATGACAAATTTCTGCAATTAAAAGGTATAATTTCATACAACTTAGAATCTATGAAGATTATTTCTTATATTCTTTCCAACTGATGTAAAATTGATTTTTCAGGGCTCCGATCGTGCGACTTTTTTCGACTTTTTGAAAAAATGCGGCTTTTCGAAGAAAAAAGCAACGAATCGATTTCTTTCTGTTTTTCTCACAAGTTGGCTACTTAGTTTAAATTTCAATCATATCGATACTATTAAACTTGAATTTGAAATCTAGGAAAAATTGTACCATTTTAAGTGAAAACATGGAAAATTGAATAATTTCTCATTGAAGCTATATAATTAGACAATTTCGAATTAATAACGTTTAAAATTGGACATATTCCAATTGCGTAAATCCACATTTAAGGATTTAATTTTTTTTAATTTCAAGTGCTAATAGAAAATTAAAATTGAAAATATATAACTTTAGTTTAAGTTAGAATTTTTTGAAAATGAGCAAAAGCGACATTTTTTAAGATTGAGCTTATTTTTATTAAAAGTAAAAAAATGTATTTGGCATGACATCCCCTAAGTGCGTATCGCAGAATTAAGCTATAATTTTCTTAGACCTCCAAAAATTTTCTCCTCAAACTTCACAATTGTTGAAGAGTCATAAACCACTAAGTTCACAAACTTTAGCAAATGTAACGTCGAAGAAAATTGTTTTCGGGTTCTAAGAAAATTATGCCTTACTTGCCTAGTGCAACTGAATACATGTAATATACACTAGAGCTTCGGGGGTTGCTTCGCACTGGCCTTGAGACTAAAGCAGTACTTTGGAAACGTAAACAGTCAGGGCCGTGTGAACCATTTTGTAATATAACGCAATCTCCGAACGTGAGTACGAACATCAGTACCCGCGCACTGCGCCTTTGTGTATACGCTGCTCGTGTTGCACGCTTGGTTGAACACCGTCTCTCGCTCCTACCGCTGAGAAACTGCATGGGCCAACAGTTCTAGGAATACTTAAATCGGATTCACTTATTTTGGAACTCCAGTGTATAAGTCTAAAAAATAATTCTTCAAAAAACAAAATTAACTGAATTTTGAAAAATTGTCGTTTTTGCCCATGTCCAAAAAATTCTAACTGGAACAAAAGTTATATTTTTTGATTAAGTTTTTCATTAGTGACTTCATTGCAACACCGTAGGATCATTTTTGATTTTAAAAAGTCACTAAAAATCATTAAAAAGTCATTAAGGATTTTTATTTGTAATAACACTAAGCAGCTTCTCAGCACTAGCCATTTCCGATTTTCGAAAATCTTGTATTTTCGGCCCACCCTATTGTACGATGTACAAGACCAAAGATTATGTTAATAATATTATTGATATGTATTTACCATAATGCTTAAAAATATATAAACGACAAATATCACTATTAAAAATTGTTGTTTTTCAATAATATTCAATACAAACTGTTATTCCCAAATGAATTTTACGTACATAATAAATATATAAGTGAGTATGTGATTGCTCTGCTTTGAAATGCACAAAAATTCATGTTTTACAAATATTCATATTATTTTGTTTTTTTCTACAATTTTGTTCTTTAGAAGTTTAGAATAACACGAGTTGAAAAATTTAAGAATATGTTACTCTTATTAGCGATGTGTATTTGTCAGTAAAGTCACTCTTGAATAAATTATACATATCATTATTAGTAATTGTTATTTTCTAAAAATAATATTTAATGGAAAGAGCTATTTCTGGTGAATTTAACATGATTTGGGAAGAATACAGGGAAAAATCTTCATATCATCCTGTATAAATACAGAACAAAGAATGTTCAAATTGTAAACATAATCAAGGGTATCTATACAAAGGAGTGAATAAATTCTGTTATATTTTAGTACTATTTTTAATTGATTAAAAAAAAGTATGCATTATTTTGTATTATTTAAAAAAAAACTTAATTCTAAATTAATCATTATTTTAGGATAAAATTTAAGTATGTATAATATACCTACACTGAAAAGTTGCTAACACAAAAAGAAATTGCAAACCATATAGTCTGGCTTAGTCCTCGACTCTGATCTAGACTCTGTAAGTGTAATGAGCCGTACAGAAGCAAACTTTTTATAATTTTAATATTTATATATATATATATTTTTTAATTATATTATTATATTATATATTATATTATAATATGATAATAAATAATAATTTATATATATGATGACAATTGTAAGGTCTTTGTCACAAATGTGTACTATTCTCTTGTATTCGTTACAGTTCTGATGAGGCTATAATATTATAGCGAAATGCATTAACATTTTTTCGAAAATAAACATTGTTTATTTCAAAAAACCTATGGAGCTGAAGACATGAGGCCACAAAAAAAGCATCCAATTACTGTTTGGGTCTATAATTTCTCAAAATTAAGTATTTCAACAAAATTGTTCAATTTTTAAACAAAACAGGCAGATTCCCTAGGAAAAAATTAAATTTTATACCCGAAAACATGAATTTTTAATCAAAAATTTTATTGCCAGCAAAATTGTTAAATTCTTACCTAAAAACGATCAATTTTTGACCAATAACTGAACAGTTGAATTTTCAGTTGAAAAATTAAGTTTTCAACCAGGAAAAAAAGAAATTTCCAACAAAATAGTTAGTCATCAAACAAACAGTAGAATTTTCAACCAAATAAATGGATTCTGAACGAAAAATACAATAGCAGAATTTCCAATTAAAAAGAATTAATTTTCAACGAAAATAGTTGGATTTTCTTATCAGGTTCTATCAACTCAGTTTGTATTTAGGCGAATAAATGAGAAGAAGTGGAAGTTTTTCGAAAAATGGGAGAAAAAGAGGAATGTTTTAAAAAAGTATAAAGACGATGATAGGGGAAAAAGTGTGAAGTCTATATAAAGATACTTCACTCGTCAAATAAGATCATTAGCTTTCAATTTTTCGATTATTTAAAGAAATTGTTATTAACATATATATTTTCCATGTGTGATGTGACATTCTGTGTGAATTCTTCCCTTCCTCATCACGAATGGTCACGAAGCCTGTTAACACCCCCCCCCCCCCACAAAATGTAACGTACTTTTTGAAAGGCCCCGTAGTGAATAAATCTTGCTGAAGAACATTTGGCTTTATCAGATATTTAATATCATTTTCATAGATTTCAAGGGTTTTTGAAACGAAGAAAAACAAAGTTTCAGAAATTTTCGTTTTCTTTCAGTGGAATTATGTTGGCGTTGAAATTAAATTATTCATTTCTATCAATTCAGGATGTGTTGGCAATAATTTAGATTAGAAATTTCAGTAGGAAAGAATCATCAAAATTTATAGATTGATCAGGTATAAAACAAATGTGCACTTCGCTGCTTAAAACTGCAATACACTTGCGAAAGCTGGGTTATTTTTTCACCTCGCTCAAATTTTTAGGATGAACTACTTTTAGCATACACAAACTCTTTTAATAAAATTTCCTAAGTATTTGGTGCTGGAGGTCATCATTAAACAAATTAACTACATTGCTACGGAATACGTATTACATAATACCTAATTTAAAACATATTCTACTCATTTGAATAACTTAAGAAATTAGACGGTAGATTAGAAACTGAAAAGTGTGTTATTCTTTTAATACCAAACAGGCATCCAAAGTACGCAGAATGGAGCAGCGCAATGGCGCTGTCCCATAAAAAACACTCGTTAGCGCTTCGTAATGTCGCACGTGATGGCACTTATCTAGAGATGTACATGAGCACACCCTAGAGAATCATAATTCTCGTTGGTTTTACAAGAAAGAATAACTTGGCCACTTGGTGGTTAAGAAGAATATTACAGTATGCAAGCAAGTACTTAAAGTGACAACATTCCTGGAACATTTCATTTCACCGTTAAATCTGAACACAAGAGTCGTTATCTCACAATATTGATACAAGAGATATTTCTATGGTAAGGCTGCGCAATATGTCACGTATTTATAATACAAAAAGATTTTAACCCTCGCCCACTTCTAGACTTTTGGCTGACTTAAGAGCGACTTGAACTATGTCTCAGCCTGACCAAACATTGACATGTACTATTTCCTCAATGCCTGATTGAACACTGACTTCTGTAGTCCTACTGCTTTTTCTGAAACATTGATATGTACTACTACCCACATAGCTAACTATACTGTAGCCTCCCTCTCAATCTCATTGTCTGACCATTTGTTTACCTGTACCCACTTTCTGATTAATCATTGACCTGTAGTATTTGCCAACTTTCTGATTAAACATTGACTTGTACTAGTGCAGTCCCACTTCCTCGCTAGAACATTGATTTCTTAAAGATCGAAATGAAATCTACTTTTCTATGAAAATTTTTGGTGTACTAAAAAAGCAACACCTATAAAGTTCACAAGTCAAAACTAGACTTCAAGACTACCCGCTTTCCTTTTCCTCGCTCTTTTTTTTTGTTTGTACATTTATTGTACATTTGCCTCTGAAAAGGTGGAAAATCGGGTGTTCTCCAAGTCTAGTTTTGATTTGCGAACTCTTTAGATATTCCTTTTTTAGTACACCAAAAATCTTCATAAGAAAGTAGATTACATTTCGATCTTTAAGAAATTCTAAAAGAGAGATATTAAGCAAGGATTTGTTCCAATCTGCAGGGTTGCCTATGAATACTTCAGATTTCTTTTAATTGAGGTGTTAATGGTTGACTTAATTTACCAAAAGATATCTATTTTACTTAAATATGATTTACAAATTTGATGAAGTCAGCATTTTTTCAGAAATGTGTTATTGATTTCGATTTTTTCCTTTTTCTTTCTCGGAAAATGGAATTATCTGAATAGATTGGTTCTTAATCAACCCTCAAAATTTGATCTTGGTTCTATGATATATTTCCTTCATTTCTCGTGTTCTGTGTATATGAATCTTGTAATAATTTTTTCTGGTTATTTCATTTTTACAACTAATTATAATGTTCACCTGGTATTTATCAAAAAATAAGGTTGCCAAAATGTTTTGTGTAGATTCCGGTGAAAGAAATAATACCCTCGTTGCCTAAAAAAAATGATTTTCTGAGGAAGATGCCATATGAACAATATGTGCATTCTGTAATTATGTACCATTGAGTACTCTATTTAAATTTTCTCTAATCTTATGATTTTTTACAGATGTTGTTGATTTCAAATATATTTAATATACTTTTACTCTACGATACATTTGTTTTTTTCTAAGTATAATGTTGATATAATCAAAATATCATCCTGGTACTTAATATAAATATAATAATGTTGCAAGAAGGATGTACATAATTTAAAACATAATATTTGAATACAATCAAAATAATATTCCATAATTGAATGTAAAAGTATTTTACTATCTTATTATTGTCTCTTTGGAATAAATTCTGAATTTCGATATTTGGGGCTAAGACTTTCTCTATAGTTTCCTAAAATCTATTAGCATTCTTCAGAGAGATGATTCTCACGAGGGTTTGGGACTGGTTATTCTCGCAAAAATTGAAAACAAATTTCTAAAATTAAAAATATGTTCATCAAATGAAAGTATTTTATTTTATTTATCATTTATCATTTTATTATTCAACAATTTTTTATTGTTTAGATTTGAGAATTTTCAAATCCGGTAGTATTATGAGCTATTGGGAATTTCAAATTGTCAGTAATTTTCAAATCTGGGATAATAATGATTTGTGAGGTTGAGAAGTACGCTCTTATTCTATACTCATAATTTTTTGAATTGAATGACAATTTTTTTATATGACCCATCCACAATATTTTGTAAGTCAAAAGAACAATTGGATCTGCTTCTCAAGGCTTGAGATATAAAAATTGTAACTTCATTATTATTATTCTTTATAATACAATTAATGAAAGGAATAATTGCCAGAATAAACTTCTTATTCTATTAACTTTTTCGCGCGCTTAGTTTTTATTTAATATTTGTTTCTGTTGAATTAGCACCATATGTTATGTATCTCACAATTAGTTTTATATTTTTGTATTTATTCTTTAAGATTATATGTTTAGAAATCATTTTCATTCCGCAAAAAATCATTTATAAAATCAAAAGTTAGAGGAATATCAATCATTTTCGTTTTGCAAATAACTTCTGTTGCAAATGAATTTTGTTCTACCGGCTTGGCAAGGTCATGCAATACAAATTTTATCATTGTAAAGAATATATTCCTCATTGCGCCGAATTGTTGTACGATCTTTTTCGAGTATTTAAATTGGCTTTTTTGTTCTAATAAAGACACTAAAGTGTAATTCAATTTTCACGCCTCGAAGTGTATTTAATAGTCTTCAATTATTACTGAATTTAAATCTGGAAATTAAACTCCTAAGCCACGAAATTAATGAGAAACTGTTTCGAAAGACGTAAAGACTCAGAGACATTCGTAAAGTGATTATAACTCTGAAGTTATGATTAGAACCTAAAAAAGCTTTATTTTTTAATTATGCAACTAATTATGAATAGTACGTGTATTCAACAATTATTATACAAGAAACTACTTTATTTTACATTTCAGGGTGAATAATTCCCCTTAAGGGTTGTTTTGGCCATATGTATCACGAAAGATTCTTGATAAACTTTCAGAGACCTTTTCTTACGTAATTTATATGAAATTTGTCAAATTAAATTGAAAAATCTATTATTGGAGGGTGGAAGTACAGAACTGTATAACCAATCCCTGATGAATAAAATACACGTTGTGGTCAGAGCCTTTCTTCGATTCGAGAAAAAAAATTAGATAACATTTAGTTGAAATTTTAACGTACTAATGATACTATATTTTGCAACCATTCATCATTGATATTTCTTGAAACCATTATCATTTATCAAAAAAAAAATATTTTCCTATATATATGTATAATTTTTTCAGATCAATCCTCTTTTATTCTCATTTAGAATCCCCATATCTAGGGAGCAAGTTTTCATTCTTGTAAATCCGCATTTATGCCTACTCAAATTTTAGCATTCAGAATTGCGATAATGAATAAAAATTGCTAAATAAATGAAAAAAATCGAAACAGTATCATAAAATTTACTCCCGAATCCTGTAGCCTACAAGAACCTCCCTTTTGCGCGCTTGCCGACTTCTTTGGCTTTTTTTTTGTTTGAAAAAGGGGTTGGTTTCTCATCTCTAAGGATGGTTTTTTTTAACTTTTTCACAGTCTTTCATATCGATACTTTTTGAGGGCCTGTTTATGATGAGATGAAAAGTAATATTTTTAATACACATTTTGTTTGTACCAAATGAAGAATTCTGGTGAGAGTCTCCACAAATCAAAGAAACTTTTTTCATTTGAAACACCCTATTAACTACTCATTTTAAAGCAGCATAAGCTGCATTAGTTTTATCCATAAAATGGCTATTTATGCACAACTTTCCCGTAGGTATTAATACAAACGTAAAGCACAATATTTTGATTATATTACATTGGTATCTATTTTTTTAACAGCTTCCTTCTTCAATTTCGAAATACAGGATTCAGAAAAAAATATATAAATATTTCTTCTTTCAATTTTTTATGACTCGTCTAGGCTACATTCAGTTATGAATATAAAACATGATGCAACGTTTCGGTAGCGGACTCTTGTTCATAATGAATGAAGCATGGGAGAGTCGTTAGAGAATTGAAAAAAATAAATATTCTTATATATTCTATATTTCTTTATATATTTAAAAAATATTTTCCTAATAATAATATTATTCATTCCCGAACGTGGAAAACTTGGATTTCAACATCTTTCCTGTAATTTATATACTTTTGTTTGAAAGCGAACTTCTTTGAAGCCAATAATAAATATCAGAAACGCTAATAGTTCCTGCTCGAATTAATGTCACTGCTGCTGTTTGTAAACTATGTATATACACTTCTACGTGATTTGCGTACAAAATACCGGTCCGCTGGTGGTTATACACACGGTGATGCAGCTTCCGTTGTAGAGCTTTAGTTGCTTGAGGAAAATCAGGACTGTTTTCAAATATTCATACTGATTACAGAGGTAATTTTTGCCCTTTTCTCAACACGAAAAAGATACAAAAATAAAAATTAGGCAAACAGGGGGAAAGAGCTAAATAAAAAGAAGAGAAGTTAAACAGTGCATAGTTGGGGACCTAGGGTAGAAGGAAAAGTAGAGAACAGTGATTACACGTGAATAAGGTGTAGAGTACAGAAGGAAGATTTTCACAGAATAAAATATTTTCATTTGCATTTTTAAGCACATCCCATTTTTTTCCAAACCACCTTTTCCTACCTTCATTCCTACACATTTCTCTTCTTACTTTTCACACGTATTACGTTTTTTCTTTCCACTCGCAACCAACGAAGCTATCCTTTCATGTCTTGTGACACATTATCGTTCTACAGCTCGTTTGCAGAGTGCGTTATTCTCGTTTTTTTTTTGTCTTTTTTTGTCAAGTCAGTGCCACGATTCAAAACCAGGTAATTTCGCATCAATACTGTAGATTTCTTTCCACTTAAGGGGGCCTAAAATGTTTCAAATTTCGGACTCAATACATTTTCTATATCGAATTCCCCCCACCCCCCCACACATACAAAAAGAATTTTAAAGAAAAACATTTTTTCAACTGAATATCGATAACAGACTTCACAGGCTAACAAATGCTCTGAAAATAAGGAAAATATGGATATTTTTCACGAAAATAGGGAAATTTATTTTCTCAAATGGAACTAATGTAGGTACTATATCGAATGGAATTTGAAACGCTTTCACTTCCTTCAATTTCAAATAAGAATATTGCATTTTCAACAAAATAGATAATTTTTAACCAAATAATTGAATTTTCTACGATAAAAGATGAGTTTTCAACCAAATAATTAAATCATCAACTAAGAAAGATCACTTTCAACCAAAAGGGATGCATTTTCAAACCAAAAAGACGATATTTGAACAAAAAAAGATTTTTCAGTCAAGAGAAAAGATATTCAACCCAATCGTTGAAGTTTCAAGCTGAAAAGACGAATTTCTTACAAAAAATGTACATTTTCGACCACAGAGATGAATGTTTAATAAAAAAAAGATTTTTCCATCATACAACTGAATTTTCAACAAAAAAAAGATCATTTTTCAACCAAAAACGGAATATTCTAAATTTCAGTTTAACACATATTTGGAAGAATTGAAGTAGTGAAATTTGTATATAGCCATGAAAAAATTATTGTATTATTTACAAGTCAGCATTGCATATTTGGAGGTCTTCGTTATATTTTTTTGTTGTCAGAGAAGAAAAAGACAGAAAACAAGAAAAAAATGCTATTCAATCTTTCCTTTCTCATTTTTTGAAAAAACATGTTGATATATTTTCAGTCATAACTCAATCAACTGCCTGCCAAAGAACAAGTGATTTTATCAGATTCTCAAACATTAATTTAAAACAAAGAAAGCGAATTTTCAACAAAATATTTGAATTTTCAACCAAAAAGATGAATCTTCAACCAGAGAAAAATTTTTAACACGGTAGTTCAACGAAGTAGTTGAATTTTCAACGTGAAAAGATTAATTTTCGACGGAAAGTATAATAGTTGGTATTCCAGTAAAAAAAAAGATTATAATTTCAAATTAAAAACGGTTGCGTTCAAACAAAATGGTAGAATCCTTGACCAGAACAGATTAATTATCAACCAAACTGTGCTATTTCAATCAACAAAAATGAACTTTCTACCAAAATAGATCAACTTTTAAACCAAAAGACTAATTTTGATCAAAAGAAACGGATTTCCAACCAAGAAAGATTTTTCAGTCAAGAAGAAGAGAAGTTCCAACCAAACTTTGAATTATCAAATCAAATAGACGAATTCTTTACAAAATAGTCGAATTTTCAAGGAAAGAATTCAATTTTCAATCCAAAAGATTTTTCAGTCAAGAAAGAAAGGAATTAAACCCAAATTGTTGAATTTTCAAACCGCAAAGACGAATTCTTTACAGAATACTTGAATTTTCAAGAAAATAGATGAAATTCCAATAAAAAAAGATTTTTCAGTCAAGAAGAAGAAAAATTTCAACCAAACTGTGGGATTTTCAAGTCAAAAAGTCCAATTTTCTACAAAAAATTTGAATTTTCAATTCGAAAATATGAATTTTTAACGAAACCACTGAATTCTTAACTAAAAATGATGAATTCTCAACAAAACATGTAATAGATAATATTTCGAACAAAAAAGTTTTTAATTTTGAGTCAAAAGCAGTTCAATTCAACCACAAAAAACGAATTTTCAAAAAAAAAAGTTGAGTCCTTAACCAAAACAGGATTATTTTCAACCAAAGAGTTGCATATTTAACGCAAAAAAAAATGAAACTTCTACCCGAGGAGATGAGTTCTTGAACCAAAAAGTAGCATTTTCAACAAAAGAGTTGAATTTACAACCAAGAAAGAGTTCTTAGTCGAGAAGAAAGGAATATTTAATCACACTCTTAAATTTTTAAACAAAGAAGACGAATTCTATACAAAACAGTTAAATTTTCAAGCCAAAAATAAGAATTTTCATCATGGAACATTATTTTTAACCAAATAGTTGAATTCCTAATCCTAACAGAACTTATTCAACAATACAGTTGCTTTTTTAACCAAAAGAATGAAACGTCCACCAAAATAGTTGAATTTTGAACCCAGAAAATAAACTTTCAATAGAACAGTTCAATTTTCAATCAAAAAAGATGACTTTCTAACAATATTGTTGAATTTTCAACGAATTAATTGAATTTTTAACCATGATAGACGAATTCTCAACCAAAAACATAATAATGAGCTTTTCAAACAAAAAGAATGAACTTTCAACTAAAGATAGTTGGCCTTTTTATTGGTTCCTATTAATTGAGTTCGCATTTAAATGGAAATACTACAAAAAGTGGGAAACAGGGGAGAAACTGTGAAGCCTTTGATAAATGTATAGGAACTTTGATAATTTATAGACTGAAGAATAATAGATCAAATAAACATTAGAGTTTATTTTTAACACTTTTAAGATGTTGGCTTACAAAGCTGGAAATTTGGCCCAGAAATCATGTTTAATTTTCCACCTCACACTATTTCATTTCGGACTACACACTTTTAAATCCGGACTACACAAAGTATATATGTGGGACGGCGCAACATTTTGAGCCCTACCTGTATTATGGGCTTGATTTTAATTTAGAAAAAAATTGACAAATCTGTTTAAAATAGTTTAATATCAATTATATCACTTTAGAATCGAAATAAAAATATTATAGTTAGAATATAAAAATGAATAAATAAAATAGTATCGCCAGGAATACTATCGTTTGAACAAAAATCGATGAATTTACTCATTTACAATTGCATAACAGAGAGTTTTCTTTTATCTCAAGAGCCATTCAAAAGTTTCCGCATTCCCTCTGCTTTTGAAGAATTCTTCAGATTGTCAGAACTTCTATTCACAAGTGGAAGTAGTAAGAGGTGAAATATTTCAAAAATGATGAAAAAGAACAGGCTCAGACTTCGAAACGATTATATTGCATACTCGTGTTTCCGAAGACTTGAAAACGAATCTGAATAGGAAAAATTTTTTTAATTGTTATTAACAGAGTTATAAATCACCAAAATAGATGATAGTTGAGAAATAAAGGGCTTCTTATTCCTAATTTTACATTATTAAAAGTTTCATAAATTGAAGGATTAAACATTTCTAAATTTGAATTTTCGATAATTGAAAGTCAGAAGAGTTCTGATGTCTTAAATAATTCAATTTTGTAGTTAAGTATTCAAAAGTATTCAAACTGAGAAATTTCTTGGGTTCAAAAGTTTTAATTTTTTAATTTCAATAACCGGGAAAAATTTTTCCTAATCGGAAAAAGACCCGAAATATGTTTTTCTTTTTAGAGGCCACTCTGGAATTACAAAATAAAACAGTTGACATATATTTTCACTGCACAGAATTTTGCAAGAATTTATGGTATATAAAATATGAATTCAGTTTCATATTTGTTTTCTTACGAGTTTTACATACGAGTTCTATCTAGAAAGTTAGTATCTTCAGGAGTTTCTTTGTAACAACTTTGCAAGTTGAGCACTTGTCTTGTATAATGATATGTGATTCAAAAACCTGAAGACAGAAAAAATAATGAGAATCGCACTTTTCTTAAACAGAAAAAATCGAAAGCTTAATGTAAAAATGAATAATTTTGTTTGATTGCATTGATATTGTTCGAAAAGCAATGTAGATGAAAATCAATATACAACGTAGGTCTGGAAATAAAACAATAAAAATATACTTTAGCTTCGCAGAATCGAACCTCAAATTTATGATACATAAAATATGAATTCAGTTTCATATTTATTTCCTTACCGGTGTCTTCATTTAGAAAGTTAGTATCTTCGGGAGTTTCTTTGCAATAACTTCCAGTGAATGCTTTCCGACCATCTTCGACTTAAATCAAGTCATCTCCCAAAAGATTTCATACTCCATCCATGTCAGCAAAGGACACAATTTTATTTACTCATTCCCCATTCATCTATACGAATTTAAGTTTTTCTGACTCCCTGCGGGCACCTTCTCCCTAATAGTATTAACATAATATAGAAAACTTCGCGTTTTAGACATATTTTATTCGACTGCGAAGCGCGAGACACGTGATAAAAATGTATTCATTAAAGCCGAAGAAGCTTCAACAAAAATGAATTCACAATTAGCAAATTACAGTTGTGAATGGTTTGACCATTAATTTTGACAGGTCTAGGCACAAATGCGGAGGAAGTAGAAAAACCAAGCGCGTAGCGCGATATAAATATATTATCGAGCGCGAAGCGCCAGATCCGGCAGATACGTTTTGCATTGTTCTTAACATAGAGAATGATACTTTCACAGATCCCCTTCCCCTCTGAACATATCACATATTTTGTGAATGACTCCGTATTTGAAATAAGAAATAATTCAAAAGTGTCTACATTTTTTATTAGTTAATCTTGTGAGTTTTTTTTAACTGGACTTGGTTTCTGAATTTGGCTTTTCAATGTTTAAACTTCTTAATTAGAAATCTTTCAAATTGCAAAGTACATGCTTGAATCACAAAGGCTTTCAAATTTGATAGTTTTCCAATTTGCGGATTTTTTTATTCTCATTAAATTCATCCAAATTTTGAAGCTCTAAGAATCTTTCTCAAACTGCAAGTTCAAAAAAATATTTGATAAAGGTCTCCAAATTTGAATGGAATCAAATTGAATTTCCTTTAAATCTTATATTATTCTCCGTCGAAAAATTTTATACGGGGTTAAGAGTAGAACAAATTCATCAATCCGATCAGATTTTGCAAATTTCATTTAAATGCTCGAGCTTTCGACTCTAGTATTGAGTACTTTTCAAGAGCTAAAAAAAATTAATTAACAATGAATACAATTTGATGATAGCAACAAATTCTTTCTTATATAAATCAACACAATCCTTATAAATTGACGATTACAATTTGAAATTAGCAATTACTTACATGATTGAAATGAGTGCAAATGAGTGTATCACATTTTTGATAAATCCATTTTGTTGTCATTTTTGATAAAATGTAGAAAATCAAATATAAATGTAATTACTCAACACGTGTAGTAAGACGTCATTTCGTGGTCAAAGTCAATATGATACTTCATTTATTTTGATATCGTCAGGTAAACGAATAAAAACGATTAACGTAACTGAAATTAGCGCGAAAATATAATTTAAACCATTAGAATTCAAATTTATAAATGCGATTTCTGCATTTTTTGAATGAGATTGTTGTATTTGAGTTTAAATTTTCGGTGTCCTGTTTTTTGTTGATATTATATGATATATATTATTATATATTGAATATATGAATATGAATATATATTGAATACGATCGGTGGATTCCTTAGATTCAAGAGTAGAATAAATTCATCAGTCCGATCAGGTTTGGCGAATTTTATTTGAATGCTCGAGCTTTCGACTCTAGTATTGAGTCCTTTTCAAGAGCTAAAAAAAAAATAAATTAAGAGTGAATACAATTTAATAATAGCAACAAATTCTTTCTTATATAAATCAACACAATCCTTATAAATTGACGATTACAATTTGAAATCAGCAATTACTTACATGATTCAAATAGGTGCAAATGAGTGTATCACATTTTTGATAAATCTATTTTGTTGCTGTCATTTTTGATAAAATGTAGAAAATGTCAAATATAAATGTAATTCCTTAACACGTATAGTAAGACGTCATTCCGTGGACAAAGTCAATATGATACTACACTTATTTTGATATCGTCAGGTAAATGAATGAAAACGATTAACGTAACTGAAATGAGCGCGAAAATAAAATTTAAACCAATAGAATTCAAATTTATAAATGCGATTTCTGCATTTTTTAAATGAGATTGTTGTATTTTGAGTTTGAATTTTCCGTGTCCAGTTTTTTGTTGATATTATATGGTTGTAATTTAATATGGATCATTTCGGAGACTAATTTACGTCGCGACTTTTTTTCCTTATCGAGGATTTTTACATCGTTCCACTTAAAGTTATGGCTTCTATCCATTCGATGAATTGAAACTACATCAAGTGGTTGTGAACGATGTGATATATTTTTATTATGTTCTTTAACCCTCGTAGATAATTTCCGTTTTGTTTGACCCATATAAACCGCAGGACAATTTTCATATTCGATCTTATAAACTAAGTTCATGTTTTCATCTTTTGGAGTTTGTCTTTGCCCTCAATGATGAGCTGCGAATTCAACTGATTTTTAACGGAGAGGATCAAATTCATATTATTTTTATGACAAATTTCACTTAATTACTCAGATGGACCTTTAATATAAGGTGAAACCAAGTTCTGTTTACTATGAGTTATAGTATTTTTATATTATGGAACTATTATTGCTTTGATTTAACTGAAAAAGTCTTTCTTTAATATTCTTATCAATAAATTGTTGTGGAAAATTGTTTTGAATCAAAGTTTCAGTTACAAATTTGAAATGTTTGAATTAAACCGTTTATCAGGTAGTTTCGCAGCTTTATCAATTAAATGGCAAATGAGACCAATTTTTCGGCATAAGGGGTGTTTCGAATTAAAGTCCAGAAATCTTCCAAAAGATGTAGGTTTTCGGTACCAAATGAAAATGAGACCATTACCCTCTTTAATAATTAATGTATTAAGAAAGCTGATCTTATTTAATTCAACTTTATAAGTAAATTGTAATCTCTGATGGTATGAGTTTGAACAATCGAGCATTTCATTGATACGATTTCGAGGAATACAAGTTATGACATCATCAACGTATCTTTTATGAAACAAAGGTGTAAAATTCAATTTGTTTGAGCAAGTTCCTTCTAAATCTGCGATAACAGAATCAGCTATGACAGGTGAAATAGGCGAACCCATTGGTGTTCCATAAACTTGTTCATGTATTTTATCATTAAAAGAAAAACTACCCCTATACCTAAACTAACCCTATACTGGAAAATCGTTTTTTAATAAAATCAATAACTAAATTATGCGGAGTGTTTGTAAATAAAGATGTGACGTCAAAGGAAACCAAGACATGGTCATCAGGAATTTTAATATTCTTAATGTCATTAACCAATTGAGTGCTATCTTTAATAAAGCTCATGGCGAACAATCGAGCATTTGATTGATACAATTTCGAGGAATACAAGTTATGACATCATCCACGTATCTTTTATGAAACAAAGGTGCAAAATTCAATTTGTTTCAGCAAGTTTCTTCTAAATCTGCGATAACAAAATCAGCTACTCAATGACATTAACACCTATAGGAATATCATTAAAAATCCACTCAAGAAAATAATATGAAAATGCAAAGAGACTGTCAAGAGATGGAAAATAAAAGAATACATTAATGATGACATATTCAGATATCTCAATGTTTCTGATTGTAACCTACCACCAGCTTACGGGTTACCGAAAATACATAAACCAGATAATCCATTGAGAATAATTATTTCGTACCTTGATGGTCCAACTTATAAGTTAGCTGGTTCTTTACAAGATATTTTGAAAAATGGTTCTAACGCCATGAGCTTTATTAAAGATAGCACTCAATTGGTTAATCACATTAAGAATATTAAAATTCCTGATGATCATGTCTTGGTTTCCTTTGACGTCACATCTTTATTTACAAACACTCCGCATAATTTAGTTATTGATCCTATTGAAAAACGATTTTCCAGTATAGGTAAAATTACAAAAATAACTGAAGATGAGATCATTAATGGGGTATTACTGGTTATGAATTCGACATGTTTTTCTTTTGATAATAAAATACATGAACAAGTTTGTGGAACACCAATGGGTTCGCCTATTTCACCTGTCATAGCTGATTTTTTTATGGCAGATTTAGAGGAAACTTGGTTAAATAAATTGAATTTTACACCTTTGTTTTATAAAAGATACGTGGATGATGGCAGACCATGTATTCCTCGAAATTGTATCAATGAAATGTTCGATTGTTCAAACTCATACCATCAGAGATTACAATTTACTTATGAAGTTGAATTAAATAAGAAGATCAGCTTTCTTGATACATTAATTATTGAAGAGGGTAATGGTCTCATTTTCGATTGGTACCGAAAACCTACATTTTCTGGAATATTTGTGGACTTTAATTCAAAACACCCTTTATGCCAAAAAATTGGTCTCATTTGCCATTTGGTTGATAAAGCTGTGAAACTACCTGATTAACGGTTTCATTCAAAAAATTTGAAATTTTTAACTGAAACTTTGATTCAAAATAATTTTCCACAACAATTTATTGATAAGAATATTAAAGAAAGACTTTTTCAGTTAAATAAAAGCAATAATAGTTCCATAGTATAAAAATATCATAACTCATAGTGAACAGAACTTGGTTTCACCTTATATTGGAAGTCTATCTGCGAAATTATGTAAAATTTGTCATAAAAATAATATAAATTTGATCCACTGTGTTAAAAATCAGTTGAATTCGCAGCTTATCATTAAGGGCAAGGACAAACTGCCAAAAGATGAAAACATGAACTCAGTTTATAAGATCGAATGCGAAAATTGTCCTGCGGTTTATGTGCGTCAAACAGAACGGAAATTAGCTACGAGGGTTAAAGAACATTATGAAAATATATTCATTGTTAATTTTTTTTCAGCTCTTGAAAAGGACTCAATACTAGAGTCGAAAGTTTGAGCATTTAAATGAAATTTGCAAAACCTGATCGGATTGATGAATTTATTCTATTCTTAAATCCTTGCTTAATGTCTCTCTTTTAAAATTTCTCAAAGGTCGAAATGTAATCTACTGTCTTATGAAAATTATTGGTTTACTGAAGAAAGAACACCCGAAAAGTTCACAAATCAAAATTAGACTTCGAGACTATCCGCTTTTCCGGCTCATTAGAGACAAATGTACAATAGTTGTTCCTATGCTTTGAATATGACAGGGCGTTATAGGGAAGTTACGTATAGGGGGCATTATTTCTGAACTGCCTCAACTTCAAAAGTCATGTCTTCTGATTGCCTTGAAATTTTCAGAATTTGTTTGCATATTCGATAGTGGTTTACCCGCCAATTTATAGACTTTTACTACCATCCCTCACCTTACTTTGTCTGATGTATAGTGGAAAAACAAAAGACATCGACATACATAGACTTTCGTTTGTTTCTCATATTGTACCAAGAAACAAAAGGCAATCACATAGACTGTAATTTGTTTCTTGGCCTCAAGCAAAACTTTACACTGCGTTACTCTGACTTCAGTCTCCTGGAAGGTAAGAGCAGCAAGCGTGTAGTGCTTAGAATTTTTCTGTGTTTTTTCTATGATTTCTGGTGTTTCGTTTTTGTTTCTTAGTAGTATATATTTATGAACTGCTAATCCTTCTGTTCTACGATTTTTGTTAATTGAGTTTAGGTTATAAGTTCGAAGTTCAGAAATTGAAAATTTGATAAGGAACTTCTACGAAGATGACAAGAGTAGTCGGCTGATGCCAGGTAAGAAAGATTTCATATCTGTCAAAAAACTAGACGTTGCTCGTGAGCAAATACAGAAGAGACTGATTCTGTGCAGTCTTTCAGAATTGTGTGCCAGATTTGTAACCCAACAAGAAAATGTGATGATCGGGTTTTCAAAATTCGCAAAACTAAGACCAAAGCGCTGTGTTTTAGCTGGAGCAAGTGGAACTCTTCATGTTTGTGTCTTCGTTTATCATGGAAACGTAAAGTTAATGTTAAATGCAATGGATATCAAACATTAAGCTAAGGGGACTGACAGACAATTATTAAATTACCACGGCTGCCTGCAAGAAATCATGTGCAGTGAACCCGTTGATGCTTGTCATTTTCAGGAATGCGAATCTTGTCCTGACATTGAAAGTTTCAAAAAGTCCCTGATTGATCTATTGGACGTGAATAGTATCGACACAGTGACATATCAAGTTTGGCAGCAAACTGATAGAAGCACTCTGAAGGCCGAAATAGCAGACACTGATGCTTTTGTGGCAGAACAACAAGGTTTCTTTCTGAAGCACCTTGAACTCATACTAAAAGAAAGAGAGTTTTTAATTTCGTTTGACTTTGCTGAAAATAATGCTTTCGTCATTCAAAATGCTTTACAAACTTTTATTGGAATAATAATCAAGCTACTATATTTACAGTAGTTATTTATTACAAAGAAGGAAACGAAATGAAACATTTTAGCCTAGCAATCATCTCGGATTGTCAAGGTCTTGACACTGTAACTATATATACATTTACAAAATTTTGGACTTTCTGCAAAAACGCATTTCCAAGTAACTGCACATAAAAAAGGTCCAGGTGACGGAATGGGTGGGAATTTGAAAAGACTTGCAGCAAAAGCAAGCTTGCAGCGCTCAGCACAGAATCCAATCCTAACTGCGATGGAGTTATTCGAATGGACTAAGAATCATTTGAAGGAAACAAGAATTCTTTTCAGCCCGAAAGAAGATCACATAAAGATGAACAAAAAACTAAAAACTAGATTCACTGAAGCAATTGCAATTCCCGGCACCCTAAAATACGACGCATTCACTCCAAACGAAAACGGACAATTGCAACTAGAAGAAACTTCATTCGCAACAGAACATGATCTGTTTCCGAAGACAGTCAAAAAGCCTCAAGTTCAGAAAACCAAACAATGCACGAAAAAAAGGCGAACTTAATAAATTATGATGAATTTAGTGCCGTTCAGACCTTTGTATTTATTGTTATCCATATTAGATTCTATATGTGAAACATTTTTTTTGCAATGCATAATAGAGGTTATTATTTTGTCGCGAGTAAAAATTCCGATTCATCTCCGAAGCCTTGTCTTCTAGGTAAAAACAAAATAATTTTGAGTACTATGACGATAATACATCATAAAAAGTGTTTTTTATATCGAGAAATGTTACCAGAATATCATTAAAATTAATCGATTTGCTTATAACATTAGAAAATGAATTCACTTGGTCATCTCCGAAGCCTTTTTTCGCTAAGACTCGGAGGATTTATTTTGTTCGCAGTTATGGTATTATTCAACCATAATATGGACGAATATTTTTTTAATCTAGTAAAATATTATTCTCATAACTTGAACATGCATATTTGTGACAAATAAATGACTTAAAGATAAAAAAGTAAATCAAAAATGCCCTCATAAACGTTCATCTTGGCATTACTCTGAAGTGAAAAAATTAGTAATTTTAAGAATATGATTTTTTGCCCAAAAGAAAATTGCCTAAATAAACTCGATATTGATTGAAAATTATTCAGATATACTCAAGGGACATAAATAACTGATTCAATGTATAAGTTAATTATTATAAACAATCTACTTAAACAAATTCTTCAGCATATCATTACATTAAAAGAGGATTTTTCATAAAAAATTTTTTTTAACTTTGATTGCTTAAACAATTTCCCGGCTAGCCTTGACTTAGTTTAACCCAAAAGTGCCTGCACATCCAGTTTCTCTTCTGTATGTGTTTCGGAAATGCTTCTCCATTATTTTAAGCCAGGAAGGAAAAAATTCGTACTGCGCGTTTTTGCGAAAAATGATATATTCATTTTTAACGATTAAAAATGTCGTTTTTTTCGAAAGCGATGCAAGCTATGAATGGCGGTTCACACTTCAAAAGTGTTTCCGTTCTTGAAATCTACAAAATTATACTCTTACTAAACGTTTTTTTTTGTATTTTAACAAATTAAAAAAAATATGGGAAAAGTCGATAAGAATCGACTAAAATGGCATGTAGTTTAACAAACTTGAACGTTTTATTTTTAAAAACGTTTGTTTTGAGTTCAGTAACAATCTAAAGAGCATTTTGTATGAGATTATTAAGGTTGCTGAGCTTTAAAGTAAAGAAAAATTGGTTTTTATTTCTCAAATTGAAGGAACATCATTTTTAACGATAAAAAATCTCATTTTTCTCGAAAACGATACAAAATATGAATACCCGAATTTGTATAATTAACTATGTTTATCGCTTAACGAATTAGATAAGTACATTTGTTATTATTATTTCTTCTAATTTTAAATTTGATAAAAGTGGAGTCTAATTAATTAACGGGATTACGGTTTTGAGTGAAAAATTGTGTCGTTGAACATTTTCTTGCATCTTTTGTCGTTTCGCCATAATTATGATTTTTTTTTATAGAATATTTTCACGATTAAAACGACAACCGCCCATCTGATGAAAAAATGGTCAATAAGCAATTTGTAGACCATTTTTCGGTAAAAATGTTATCATTAAATATTTTTTCTGCTGAACCTTGTGTCGTTTCTCCGAAGATTTGAATTTTGTATTTTTTATGTTATTGTTCACGATTAAAACAAAAACTATGCGTTGTATTAAAAAATGATCCCGAAAATATTTATAGAAACTGTTGAGAAAAACGATTTATTTTATTGCACTTTCTCGAATCTTGCATAGTTTGACCGGAAGATGGAATTTTTATTATTAATACCATTTTTCACGATTAAAACAAAAATCGTGACTCTCACAAAAAAAAAAATAGTTTCGAGCGAATTCGTTGATCTTTTTGAGATGAGCAATTTGTTCTTCCAAAATTTTTTCTTGTCTTGTATAGTTCTGCCAGAAAGTGGATTTTTTTATTTTTAATAACACTTTTTACGATTGAAAGAAAAACTCTGCATCTCATCAAAGAATAATTAGGAACAAATTTGTACGTCTTTTCAAGGTGAACAATTTTATTTTTCCGAAATTTCTTTCGTATCTCGCACAGTATTTTGTTAATATCTCACATAATTTAGCTGGAAAATAGAATTTTTGATTATTCAAATACCATATTAGATGGATAAAACCAAAACCTTTGGTCAATAATGGCTAGATAACGAACTCGACCTTTCTTTTTGGTCCCTAAATATATACCTATATAAAATCCACGAAAGTCAATTCTCACATAAAACCAATAAATTTCATTGAGATGAGAATGTAAAAATATAAAAAATCGATAAAAGTAGATTAAAGTAGCATTTGATTTAACATTGTAACTGAATTGGAATCAAGCATCTAAAATAATAAAATGTTAAAGTTCGTAAAAGCTAAATGCTATTTTAGTCAACTTTTATAGATCTTTCTATTTTTTGAATTTTTTCTTCGATACACAAGATAAACATCTAGTAAGGATATAATTATATAGATTTTAGGATGTGGAACAATTTTTAATTATAAACTAATATTCATATTATGCGTCGTTTTCGAGAAAAATGAGATTTTTACTCGTTAAAGACGATATTTCTTCCATTTTAAAGATAAAAACCAATTCTGTTTTATCCTGAAGCTCAGTAACCTCAATAATCTCATGGGACATGTTCTTCATATTGTTACTGAACTAAAAAAAAGACCTTCTTCAACAGTAAGAGGTTGAAGTTCGTTAAACTAAATGCTATTCTAGTCGATTTTTTCTATTTCTTTGAAAAAATTTGTTAAAATACACAAAATAAACATCCAGTAAGGGTGTAATTTTATAGATCTCAGGAAAGGGAACCATTCTGAACGATAGACTATCATTCATATTTTGCGTCGTTTACGAAAAATGTAAGTTTTTTTATCGTTATAAATAAAAAAATCGTTTTCCTCAAATGAGAGTAGAATGATTTTTTCCTTTTATGGCTTAAAATAGGCAGGAGGCATCCTCAAAACACATACAAAAGGGAAACTAGATGTGCAAGCACTTTTGAGTTGAACTCAATCAAGGCTAGCCGTGACTTTTGTTTAAGCAATTCATTAAAGAATATGAGTTACGAAAAAACTGATAGCTCTATTCGATTCTACGCGAAAAATCGCATACAGTCCATGTGTTAGACAATTTTTTTCTCAGCCCTATCTGTTATGTAGTACATATGATTCAATGCGTAAGCGGGTGTCGTACGATGTAATTGTTTATTCAAATCACATAACCAACAGGGTTGAGAAAAAAATTGTCTATCACATGGACTGTATGTATCAGCGACCCAAAAAACCGTATATAGGCGTAATTGGAATTCATTTTCGTTCATTTTAATGGTCGTCTTTTTTGGATAAATTCAACTGGTTCTGATTTAAAATTGAAATATTTTTTTGTTAAAATATAAAATATTACATTTTTGGTTGAGAATTTTTTTTTTGGTAGAAAATTCAACTACTTTGTTAAAAATTGTACTAATTTTTCAAAAATTAATTTTTGTTTGTTCGAAGATTCATCATTTTAGTTGAAAATTCATTTATTCGGTTGAAAATTGAACTATTTTATGGCAATGTAGTTTGTATTTGTGGTTACAACATCAACTACTTTGGTAGAGAATTAAACAATCTTGCTAAAAATCAACTTTTTTGTAGTAAATTCGTCCTTATGACTTGAAAATTTAACAATTTGTTTGAATTTTTTTTCTTTCGCGACTCAAAAATCACTTTTTGTTGAAAATTAGGCTACGAGTATTTTGTTGAAATCTCACCTCATTTTGTGAACATTTCATCTCTTTTGGTTATTAATTAAACTTTTTGGTTGAAAATTAATCTATTTTGGTTGAGGATTGAACTCTGTTATTGAAAATTGATTAACTATTTTGGTAGAGAATTCAACTATTTGGTTAAAAATTGACGCCTTTGTTGAAAATTCGTTTTTTTTTGGCTGACATAATTTCTCTATAAAGCTCAAAATTGTTGATTGGTTGAAATAATTTTTATTATGCACCACTAATAGTGAATTACAAAGTGGATTTGCTTGGAGAAATGGTGATTAAACAAATGGTGATGGTGATTCTACGATTCACCATCTTTGAAATTTATTTATAAAAATTAATTCAAATATTTCATGAACTAATTTTGTATCTTAGATGTCACTGTACTGATTTTGATTGATTCCGAGTTCATTCAGAATGTTTGCGGAAGGATAAAAAATAAAGTTGTTAAAATGACCATTTTTTCACTTTATTTATAACCACAAAAGTTCAATAAACATGAAATTGAAGAATGGGTTGGTATGATTCTCTTTGAAATTTAATTGAGAGTATTTCGAAAAGAAAGGATCAAACTTGGCGATTTTCGGAAATTTTAAATTCAGTTGAATGAGTGCAATGTGAATCAGGGAAAACTGAAGAGAACCAGTGTAATTGAATTCAACAAATTCAATAATTGCTGTGCTCGTTTTCTTCAAATAAACAAAACAATTTCAGTTTTTGAATAGAATCGTGAAGAGTGGGTGGGGGAGTGGGAGGAGTATAATAGCCTAGGGGCACCATTTCACTAAAACCGGCCTTGGAGGAAACAGCACTTTTTTCGTGGGCTAATCGTGGCCGTTGTTTTTGTAGCTCGGCTTTCGAACGGTCCAATGATGATGCATAGTACGTTTCTGTTATAGTTTTTCCCTTCTCCAAGTGATTAATGAGGTTGATTTTTTTAAGAATCCCAAAATGCTGTGGTCATAACATTCACAGCTGATAAGACAGCCTTCGCCTTCTTTGTCGTACTTTCACCAGGCAGTAACCACTGCTTCAACTGCTGCTTTGTCTCGGGCGTATAGTGGTGGATCCAGGTTTCGTCAACGGTTACAAAACGGAGCGAGAACTTTTTTGGACTTTGCTTGAACATGTCAAAATTGGATTGAGAAATATCGTCTCTTTCCAACTTTGCTAGTCAGTGAGCACGCGCGGCACCCATCGCACACATAGCTTTCGCATGTTGAAATGATTATGCAAAATGTTGTGTATACGTTCAGTTGACATTTTCACCATCTTAGAAGTCTCACGCACCTTCAATTTACGGTCATCGATCACTATACGGAGAACTTTTTTGATCACATCTGATGCAGTCGCGTCTGAAGGCCTCCCTGAACGTGGCTCGTCAATTCTGCTCGTACGACCAAACTTAAACTCTTGCATCCACCTTTTGACTGTTTTTTCCGCTGAAGAAAATGTGCCATAAAACTTACCAAACTTTCCTTTATCTTCTTTAGACGTTTTTTCTCTCAAATAATAATGTTTAATGAGAACACGAAATTCGTTTTTTTCCATTGCTCACAAAATCACTGAGATGATGACGCGGCAATTACAACAACACAAAGTACTTGACAGACTGTAATGAAACTTTGGATTTAGTGTTACTCAGGTTGGCACTTCACAAGAGTGATAAGGATTTTATGCTAGTGGCGCCATCCGGTCGTCAGGCCCGAAACTTTTCAAACGACTTAGTATAAACCCCCCAGTAGAGAGCCACCTTTGTGGATAGTGCCCATAGCAGTATCATGTTACGTATCGTCTCTGTAGATTTCGCCAAATACGTAATTCGCCACGTCTAGTCGCTGTTGGCACGCCATGCGTTATGTTAAGAAGTGCAGTTAATTACGAAGATAATTTCGAGTCGTGTGTTTGCGTGCTGCACATAACGAGCTTCCGACTTCGAAGTTTCTCTGCCATGCAAGCCAATCTTGCTTTTAACTGCCGCGACCGTCGGCTCGTTCGTTATCATATAAAAAACGCGTGAAAGCACTTTCCTCATGGGAATTTCTAGCGTCAAATCAGCATTTTTTCCTCTTGAGTAGATAGCATGTATTCATTGACCAATAGGAAACTTTCAACAGCCCATTTAAAAATGACCCCATTTGTCCCTATTTCCATTAGGGCAGTGGTCAGATCCCTACTACAACAACTGGACTAGTAAGTTCTAGTCGAGATCCTTTAAGGCACTGTTGAAATTTTCCATTCTTTGTGACGAGAAAAACTATATACGTCTAGTCTAGTTAGTTCGGGTCTCAGTCAGTGTGGTCTGTTTTACTAACATGTTTCTAATTCCCATCAAAACAAAAACAAATCATAATATTCATGATATAAATATATGAAAATACAGAAATGAATTTTTAAGAGTTTTTACGGTCTACAATGGTTGCCCTCTTTGATAGTCTCAACAAATTTTTAAGTCCACCCTGGAAGAGCCCAGCTGGGCTCTCGCAAGGGCCCATAATGGCTGCCCTTAACAGCAAACTGCGCATGCATGTTTCCTGTTGACGCCACGGACATGCGCAGTCGATAATTCGCCATTCTAC
>JAUMHM010000085.1:60110392-60121633 GCA_032362435.1 Melikaiella ostensackeni
AAAAAAATATTTTGACGAATGGGTTTCCGCGCGAAATTTAAATTAAAAAGTCTTACTATTTTTTGCCCACAGTATATCTTCATATCTTTTTGCAGCTTGAGTCTTACGGCGCAACGTTTTCTTATCCCTCAAGTTTATGGTCGTACCCTCAGTATCATCCTCGCTAGAATCGGACGAAGACCAGTCTGATGAGTCCTGGAAAATTCATTAATGTATCCTTACAAACGTGCGTTCAAAACAAGTACTAGCTTCAACATATATATCTTAAACCGCACAATACTTCAAAATTATTAGGCTGATCGTTCCTCTTTTTGGATGAATCATTGGAGCTTTTGGAACTACTACTGAAACATTCCTTCAACAAAAAACAATCACGAATCATATTCAAGAACCTCAAACTTTCGTAATTCCTGTTTTATCCAAAAATTCTTAAAATTTGATATTTTTTCGCTTTACATTCATAATTCTACTTACATAATGACATCTACAACTAATTTTTGCTTAAGATTATCTCAACACATGTTTACTGGAGTTCACTTGATAAGAAATGAAAAAATATTTGGTCATATGGGTTGTAAAAGAATTGTGCCAAGTTACTTTCGTTTTATAAAAATTTTGATGTAGCATCAATATTTTGATTATTTGTTCAGAAAGAACAGGTAACTGTGCTGGATACATCTGAACCATTAACATTTTCAGGTCTCAATAATGAATATGTTTCATTTCAAGACCTTAAAAATTAAACAATCCTCAACTGAGAAGCCATCGAAATTTATTGGTTCTATTTCTGGGACAAGGATCGACTGGAAGCCTTCAAAACAGGAGCACTAGTCGCATAAAATTACAAAAAAAGTCGCATCGAATTTGTGAATGTAATGAAAAAAAGCAACATCAGACACTGCATGACTGGAATAATAAATTAATTTTTACGGACATAGCGTACATAATTCTCATTGATTTTCAAATATTCTCTACACAATTAAAATTAACGTTAACGTTAAAACACTATTTTAACAATATTCATTCAGCTTTAAGGATTCTGAATCTGAATTTTAAACATTTATATCTTAACTGTTAACTTGTTAAACACAAGCTAGAAAGAAAGTTTGGGAATTTCATTTGGGAACCTATGATTAAAAAGTAAAATTTAATTTTCTATTGGTAAAAATAACACTAGGTAACAAGATTTGTTATCATCAATGGATGAGGAATTACAGTATGTTTTTCCACAGAATACGAACCTCAAGGCGAAAATGTTCTATCTGTTTGCGTTTTTCCGAAAAATAGGTTTAAAAAGTGAAAACCCCCATTTTTTGTCTGTTTCTGAAACCTTGAAACCTTGTATCAAACAAACCGGAAATGCTAAAGGTTTCTAATAGGGCTAAAATTGAAGCCTGATGTATGTACTATGGTGCTATGTTTCCGAAAATTACTTTATGCTTTTTTTACGTTTTTGCACGTGCGCGATATGATTTTTTCATTTTAAACGTGACATTCCACATTGAATCTTGAATATCTTCGAAAATATTGATGCTACGAAAAAAGAAGGGTAGTCGAATCAAACACAATCGAAAATCGAATAAACACGCATTTCATATAATTTTGTAACAGTGTAATCGTTCAGAAAATCGGCGCTCGTGCCGATATAGATAGATGGTATAATCTCAAGAACCACTCATCGCTTATTTTTTTTATTGAACAATAAAAATATGTCTTTTTAACCTCAAAGCTCTTAAAGAGAAAGACCTGAGCTTTCTTTGGAGATAAAAAAAAATACAAACAAAAATTTGCCTTTTGACCAAAAAAGTCAAATTCGTTCTTAACTTTCTTTTTTGAAGGTCAAATATTTATTATTTCGAAAAATGCTTATGATTAATGGGAGGGGCCTGAGAAACGTAAGAAAACTGTACTGGAAAACATTTTTTATGACCAATTAGAAGAATTAAAAATCGCTGAAATAGGCGATATCCACGAAAATCCAAAAATTTGCACCCCCAAATAAAAAAATCCGCTTATCTTCGAGGAATTAGTAACCAATTATTTAGCAACGATTCCTTGCTACTAATAGATATCAATCGATGATTGTTTATACAAACTTAATGAAGAAATGCATTATTTGGCTATTTTCCAAGACTTAACTATTGATTAACTATTGTTGCTGTTTCTAAGAATGTTATAAACAAATTTTTCTTGTATCATGCATTCCAAAAAAAATCCGTTTTTCTTGTGGGATTTATTGACAATTACATGAGATGAGATAAATTTCTTTATGACATTGTTAACAACAATAACAATAATGGATCCAAGTGTCTATGAAAAGTTAAAAAAAATTAGTTATTAAGTACTGATTACGCGGTATAAGAACAAAGTTTGAATGTTGAAAATAGTCAAATAATGCATTTGTTAATTAAGTTTCTTATAAAAAAACTAGCACATGTCGACTTGTCAAAGATTGCGAAACTATGTGAACAATGAGTCATTGCTAAGGAATTGTTAGTAAATTCTGAAAGAAAAACGGCATTCTTAGTTTAAAAATTTGTGAGACGAAGAAAATGTCTTTATAACATTGTTAATAAAAATAATAATACTTTCTTGTTATCAGTTTCTAAAAAAAAGTTTAAAACTTAGTTACTGAAAGTTCATCACGTACAAGGTCAAAGTTGACGTGTTGGAAAGTAGCCAAAAATGCATTTGTTAATTCATTTTCCTTGAACAATTATCAATTGTCATTGATTGATAGCAAAGAATCATTAATAATTAATTTTCTGTCAATTCCTGGGTGACAAGTGGAATTTTTTGTTTATGAATACATGATATAATACCAATTTGTTGAAAAAATTGTTCTTAACAATAATAACTATTGATTTTCCTTGGAATGTCCCTAAGAATAAATAAGTTATTAACCTTCGATTGCGTTGAAAGAACCAAGTTAGTACGTCAGAAAACGGCCCAACAGTGCACCTGTTAATTAAGTTTATTTAAATAAAGCATCAATTGCTATAAACCGACTAAACATGATAGCTATGTCCTTGACGAGTAATTTTTGGTCGATTCCGTAGGAAAGACTTTCTTTATTACAACATAAATATCTGATGTGGAAATATATTCCTAAAATTTGTTTACAAAATAAAAAATCATTGAATAACTTTCAATAATTCAATATAAAAACTCTTTTTGTCTATAAATTGTTCAGATTTAAAGCGAATCCTATTTTAGTTTTCCTATTCCACACAATGGAAACCGAATTATTTTTAGGACCCCATCGTATTGATAATTTATTAGCAAAAGATTTTGCGCATTGAAATTTATTTGATTTTGCTCAAAAAAAATTATTTTGGTACGGCCTCGACGAGACAGAAATGTAATAAAAAATTTCGAATTTCAATAATTTTCAACATAACTGTTCAACAGACTACTGATAAATTAATCAATAATTACTACCAATTTTTTCGAAGTCTAATACCTATAATTCTCCAATCCAACTTTCCAGCCATCAATTTAGCACAGATGTATCTCGGGAGCACGTATTTCTTCTTTCTAAATTAAAAATTTTTTTTTTGAAAACGTTTTTTGACTCTCCTGAAAAATCGTTAAAATTGCGCTTGAGCCATTATGAAGATAAAACCCTCTTTTTTATTCATTCTCGATCGTCCAGGCGCGAAAGAAATAAAAACAGAGTGTCTACTGTGCTGAAATGTAAGGGAATATTGTGAAACCGGGAAGAAGTGGGAAATGTCAGTGAATTTATTTTTGGACTTTTTAAATGATTTTTTTGAAAATGCAGTTCTAAAGACTTAAACTATTCAGAATTAAAAGCGTTGAAATCAAATTTTTTTCATAAAAAACGTTTTTAGTTGATCAACTGTCAATATATATTAATTAATGATCTTGAACATTGAACTGTCCTTTATGTATTAGAAAATAAATAATAATCGATATTACAAGACGATTCTGCAGCCGTTCAAAATTAAACAATTTAACGATTTTAACGTTAAAAAATAAACTGTTTACATTTGAAAGCCTCAGTAGTTCAAATGTCGTTTCAGTCTAATTTAACCCATTTAATTTCAAAATTTTAATTAAGAAAAAGAACAGTTATTTATTAGCAATATTTGACTTTTCATTTAAAACAAACAATTATAAATCATATATTCAAAACTAAACGAATTGAAATTGGATTGTTTAAAATCGAAATCCTCGATTCGTTAAAATTTCAGAAAGTTAAATTTAAACTTTGAACTTTATAATGTGAATTGTTCTATATAGGGGAGTTAAGTCAAGAAAGCCAGTGAATAATATTTTTTTGGTTTACTTTTCGAACGGAAAATCGCGTGTCCCAAATGCGACCACCAAACAGTGGCCCAACTCCGACCCCCTTTGCTTCACGCTACTTCTCTTCGTAAAACGTTTCGCTGAGCAAAAATTTCTTATAAAATCTCTTTTTCACCTGGAATTTTGAGAACAAAACCTCCAAAACTATACTTTATGCTGTCCTGATAACATATAATACTGGCCATGTCGTTTTCATTTTCCAAGTAAGAGAGAGTTACTCCCGAAACTACACAAATATTAACATATAAATTGAGAGCTACAGAGGATAAACATTCGCAACGCCGAAGTGCTGCCAGGAAATCGTACTGTGGGTCCGAAAATAGAGATTGAAATGATCACTTATTTTTGCTTTAAAACTGAATATTGTATTGAATAAATATCATGTTTTTTCTCTACATGGCAGTATTTTGATTAACTATATCCAAATTTGCATTAATATATGTATTTTTTTTTTAAATAGGGGGGTCGTAGTTAGGCCATGGTTTTTCGATATGTCGGAAATGAAGACTATCGCATTAGGAACGTTCAGGGTAGGAGCCCAAAAATTAGAGTTGTATTTTTTTAAAGGAGAGAAACCAGAGAATCTGATGACACTGTGAAATTCTAAAGAAGGTTATTTTTTGACAAAGTCATATCTGCCTGGTAACAAGGAGTTGCTTTTTAACGATAAGTGTTGGAACCCAAAAATCAAAGTTGGTATTTTTGAGGAGCTCAAAAATCAGAGACTCTATTTACACAGTAAAATTCTGAAAAAGATTACTTTTTGACAAAGTCGCATCTGCGTGGTATCAAGGGATTGTCTTTTAGCGTTCAGAGTAGAAGCCCAAAAATCGTAGTTGATATTTTTTAAAAGCACAGAAACCAGAGACTCTGTCGACACTGTGAAATTCTGAAAACGATTAGTTTTTGACAAAGTCATATCTGCCTGGTAAAAAGGGGTTGCTTTTTAACGTTAAGGATTAGAGCAGTTGATATTTTTGAAGCGTCACAAAATCAGAGACTCTATTAACACTGTCAAATTCTGAAAAATATTATTGTTTGACAATGTCTTATCTGCGTGGTATCAAGGGGTAGACTTTCAACGTTAAGGGTTGAGGCCCGAAAATCGGTGTTGGTATTTTTAAAGAGCCTAAAACTCGGAGACTTTATTTACATTATAAAATTCTGAAAAAAGATTATTTATTGATAATGTCTAATCTCCGCGGAACAAAGGGGATGTTTTTTAACGTTAAGGGCTGAGGCCCAAGAATCGGTGTTGGTACTTTTGAAGAGCCCAAAAATCAGAAATTCTATATACACTGTGAAATTCGGAAAAAGATTAATTTTTGACAAAGTATAACCTGCGTGGCACCAAGGGGTTTTTTTGACGTTAAGGGTTAGAGCTCAAAAATAGGTGTTGGTATTTCGGGAGAGCCGAAAAATCAGATACTCTATTTACACTGCAAAATTCTGAAAAACATATAGTTTTTAGACAAAGTCTAATCTGCGTGGTATCACGGGGTTGTTTTTTAACGTTAAGGATTAGAGCTCAAAAATCAATGTTGGTATTTTTGAAGAGCCCAAAAATCAGAAACACTACTCACCCTGTAAAATTCTGAAAAATATTATTTTTTGAAAATGTCCCATCTGAGTGGTATCAAGGGGTAGATTTTCAACGTTAAAGGTTGAAGCCTAAAAATCAGTGTTGGTATTTTTGAACAGCCCAAAAATCAGAAACTCAATTCACACTGTGAAATTCGGGAAAAGATTATTTTCTGACGAAGTAATATCTGGGTGGTACCAAGAGGGTGTTTTTTGACGTTACGGGTTAGAGCCCAAGAATCGACGTTGGTATTTCTGAAGAGCCCGAAAATCAGAGACTCTATTTACACTATGAAATTCTCAAAAACATTTTTTTTTTTTGACAAAGTCTTATCTGCGTGGTAAACATAGGTTGTTTTTTACCGTTAATGGTTGGAGCCAAAAAATCGGTGTTGGTATTTTTCAAGAGCATAAAAACAGAGACTCTAATAACACTGTAAAATTATCAAAAATATTATTTTTTGACAATGTTTCATCTGCGTGGTATCAAGGGGCAGACTTCCAACGTTGAAGGTTGAAGTCCAAAAATCGGTGTTCGTATTTTTGAACAGCCCAAAAATCAGAGACTCAATTTACACTGTGAAATTCTGGAAAAGATTATTTTCTGACGAAGTATAATCTGGGTGGTACCAAAAGGGTGTTTTTCGACGTTACGGGTTAGAGCCCAAAAATCGAGGTTGGTATTTTTAAAGAGCCCAAAAATCAGAGACTCTATTTACACTGTAAAATTCCCAAAAACATTATTTTTTGACAAAGTCTTATATGCGTGGAAAACATAGGTTGTTTTTTGACGTTAATAGTTGGAGCCCAAATATCGTTGTCGGTATTTTTCAGGAGCCTAAAAATCCGAGACTCTAATGACACTATAAAATTCTCAAAAATTTTCTTTTTGACACTGTCTTATCTGCGTGGTCTCAAGACGTAGATTTTTAACGTTAAGGGTTGGAGCCCAAGAATCGGTATTGGTATTATTGAAGAGCCCAAAAATCAGAGACTCTATTTACACAGTAAAATTCTGAAAAAAATTACTTTTTGACAAAGTCACATCTGCGTGGTATCAAGGGGTTGTCTTTTAACGTTCAGGGTAGGAGTCCAAAAATCGTAGTTGATATGTTTTAAAAGCACAGAAACCAGAAACTGTGTCGACTCTGTGATATTCTAAAAACGATCATTTTTCGACAAAGTCTTATCTGCGTGGTACCAAGGGGTTGTCTTTAACGTAAAGGGTTGGAGCCCAAAAATCGGTCTTTGTATTTTTGAGGAGACCAAAAATCAGAGACCCTATTTACATTGTCGAATTCTGGAAAATAATATTGTTTGACAATGTCCCATCTGCGCGGTATTAAGGGGTAGACTTTTAAATTTAAGGGTTGAAGCCCGAAAATCGGTGTTGGTATTTTTGATGAGCCCAAAAATCAGCAACTCTATTAACACTGTGAAATTCTGAAAAAGATGAATTTATGACAGTTTTATCTCCGCGGTACAAAGGGGTAGTTTTTTGACGTTAAGGGCTGAAGTCTAAGAATTGGAGTTGGTACTTTTGAAGACCCCAAAAATCAAATACTCTATTTACACTGCAAAATTCTGAAAAATATGTATTTTTTTTGACAAAGTCTAATCTGCGTGGTATCAAGGGGTTGTTTTTCAACATTAAGTGTTAGAGCTCAAAAATCGGTGTTGGTATTTTTGAAGAGCCCAAAAATCAGAAACACTGTTTACACTGTAAAATTCTGAAAAATATTATTTCTTGAAAATCACTCATCTGCATGATATCAAGGGGTCGATTTTCAACGTTAAAGGTTGAAGCCCAAAAATCGGTGTTGGTATTTTTGAACAGCCCAAAAATCAGAGACTCAATTTACACTGTGAAATTCGGGAAAAGATTATTTTCTGACAAAGTATAATCTGCGTGGTACCAAGAGGGTGTTTTTTGACGTCACGGGTTAAAGCCCAAAAATCGACGTAGGTATTTTTGAACAGCCCGAAAATCAAAGACTCTATTTACACTGTGGAATTCTGGAAAAGATTATTTTCTGACAAAGTATAATCTGCGTGGTACCAAAAGGGGGTATTTTGACGTTACGGGTTAGAGCACAAAAATCGACGTTGGCATTTTTGAAGAACCCGAAAATCAGAGACTCTATTCACACTGTAAAAATCTCAAAAATATTATTTTTGACAATGTTCCATCTGCGTGGTATCAAGGGGTAGATTTTTAACGTTAAGGGCTGAAGCCCAAGAATCGGTGTTAGTACTTTTGAAGAGCCCAAAAATCAGAAACTCTATTTACACTGTGAAATTCTGAAACAGATTAATTTTTGACAAAGTATAATCTGCAAGGTACCAAGGGGTTGTTTTTTGACGTTAAGGGTTAGAGCTCAAAAATCGGTGTTGGTATTTTGGGAGAGCCCAAAAATCAGATACTCTATTTACACTGCAAAATTCTGAAAAATATATGTTTTTTTGACAAAGTCTAATTTGCGTGGTATCAAGGGGTTGTTTTTTAACGTTAAGGGTTAGAGCTTAAAAATTAGTTTTGGCATTTTTGAAGAGCCCAAGAATTAGAAACACTATTTACACTGTAAAATTCCCAAAAACATTATTTTCTGACGAAGTCTTATATGCGTGGTGAACATAGGTTGTTTTTTAACGTTAAGGGCTGGAGCCTAATAATCGCTGTCGATATTTTTGAACTGCCCAAAAATCAGAGACTCAATTTTCACTGTGAAATTCTGGAAAAGATTATTTTCTGACAAAGTTTAATCTGCATGGTACCAAGAGGGTGTTTTTCGACGCTACGGGTTAGAGACCAAAAATCGATTTTGGTATTTTTGAAGAGCGCAAGAATCAGAGACTCTACATACACTGTAAAATTCTGAGGAATATTATTTAACGACAATGTCCCATCTGCGTGGTATCAAGAGGTAGATCTTGAACTTTAAGGGTTGGTGCCCAAGAATTGATGTTGACATTTTTGAAAAGCCCAAAAATCAGAGACTCTATTCATACTGTAAAATTCTTAAAAATATTATTTTTTGACAATCTCTCATCTGCGTGGTATCAAGACGTGGATTTTCAACGTTAAGGGTTGGAGCTCAAGAAACGGAGTTGGTATTATTAAAGATCCCAAAAATCAGAGACTCTATTTACACTGTAAAATTCTCCAAGAGATTATTTTTTAACAAAGTCTTATCTGCATGGTATCATGGGGTTGTCTTTCACGCAAAGGATTGGAGCCCAAAAATCAAAGTTGGTATTTTTGAGGAGCCCAAAAATCAGAGAATCTATTTACACAGTAAAATTCTGAAACAGATTACTTTTTGACAAAGTCACATCTACGTGGTATCAAGGGGTTGTGTTTTAGCGTTCAGGGTAGGAGCCCAAAAATCGTAGTTGATATCTTTTAAATCACAGAAACCAGAGACTCTGTCGACAATGTGAAATTCTAAAAACGATTATTTTTCGACAAAGTCTTATCTGCGTGGTACCAAGGGGTTGTCTTTAACGTAAAGGGTTGGAGCTCAAAAGTCGGTCTTGGTATTTTTGAGGAGATCAAAAATCAGAGACCCTATTTACACTGTAAAATTCTTAAAAAGATTATTTTTTGACAAAATCTTACCTGTGTGGTAACTATGGTTTGTTTTTCAACGTTGAGGGTTGGAGCACAAAAATCAGTGTTGATATTTTTGAAGAGCCAACAAATCAGAGACTCTATTTACACTGTCGAATTCTGTAAAATAATATTGTTTGACAGTGTCCCATCTGCTTGGTATTAAGGGGTAGACTTTTAACTTCAAGGGTTGAAGCCCGAAAATCGGTGTTGGTATTTCTGAAGAGCCGAAAAATCAGCAACTCTATTAACACTGTGAAATTCTGGAAAAGGTTATTTTCTGACAAAGTATAATCTGCGTGGTACCAAGAGGGTGTTTTTTGATGTTACGGGTTAGAGACCAAAAATCGACGTTTGTATTTTTGAAGAGCCAAAAAATCAAAGACTCTATGAACACTGTAAAATTCTCAAAAATATTATTTTTTCACGATGTACCATCTGCGTGGTATCAAAGGGTAGATTTTTAACGTCAAGGGGTGGAGCCCGAAATTCGGTCTTGGTATTTTCCAAGAGCTCAAAAATCAGAGACTCTACTTACACTGTAAAATTCTGAGAAATATTATTTTTCGACAATGTCCCATCTGCGTGGTATTAAGGGGTAAATTTTGAACGTTAAGGACTGATGCCCAAAAGTCGATGTTGGTATTTTTTAAGAGCCCAAAAGTTAGAGACTCTATTTACACTGTAAAATTCTCAAAAAACGGTCTTAGTATTTTTTAGGAGATAAAAAATCAGAAACGCTATTTACACTGTAAAATTCTCAAAAAGATTATTTTTTGACAAAGTCTCACCTGAGTGGTAACTATGGTTTGTTTTTTAACGTTGCGGTTTGGTGCATAAAAATCAGTGTTGACATTTTGGAAGAGCCATAAAATCGGAGACTCTATTTACGCTGTCAAATTCTGAAAAATAATATTGTTTGACGATGTCCCATCTGCGTGGTATCAAGGGGTAGACTTTTGACGTTGAGGTTTGAAGCCCGGAAATCGGTGTTGGTATTTTTGAAGAGCCCAAAAATCAGAAACTATATTTACACTGTGAACTTCTGAGAAAGATTAATTTTTGACAAAGTATAATCTGCGTGGTACCAAGGGGTTGTTTTTGACGTTAAGGTTTAGAGTCTAAAAATCGGTTCATTTTTTTTCGGAAGAGCCCAAAAATCAGATACTCTATTTACAGTGCAAAATTCTGAAAATTATATATTTTTTGACAAAGTTTAATCTGCGTGGTATGAAGGGGTGGTTTTTTAACGTTAAAGGTTGAAGCCCAAAAATCGGTGTTGGTATTTTTGAACAGCCCGAAAATCAGAGACTCAATTTACACTGTAAAATGCTGGAAAAGATCATTATTTTTCTGACAAAGTATAATCTGCGTGATACCAAGAGGGTGTTTATTGACGTTAAGGGTTAGAGCTCAAAAATCGATGTTGGTATTTTTGAAGAGCCCGAAAATCAGAGACGCTATTTACACTGTAAAATTCTCAAAAACATTATTTTTCGACAAAGTCTTATCTGCGTGATAAGCATAGCTTGTTTTTTAACGTTAATGGTTGGAGCCCAAAAATAGGTGTTGGTATTTTTCAGTAGCTCAAAAATCAGAGACTCTAATGTTACATGCTCCTCTCGTGCTAAGACTCTAAAGTCACTAATTGGGATTCTTATTTAAGGAAGCCAATTGTGAGTCCTTAATAAAAGTATAAATCTCACAAAATTTAATTA
>JAUMHM010000085.1:60141999-60153829 GCA_032362435.1 Melikaiella ostensackeni
GTTGCGAGGATACGATCGTGTACTACAACGCCTATGCCAGCCTGGTTGTTACCATGCATAATCCGGACCGTTTCGGGCACTTGATAGCCATGTTGCAATGGAGTGGGAGCGTCCGGCGAATGTAGGTGCCGCGATGAAGAAGAACCACGCTTTTGACGAATTAGATGAGCCGATGATGCCACTACAAGAAGCATACGAATAATTTATTGTATTAACGTCATTTATTATATTATTCATTCAAATACTTTCTAAATTCTCTTACTCTTAACAATCCTAGATTTCGTTATACTCATCAACATGCGAAAAACCAAATTTCAATTTACCCCTTTCATTCCAGTAACGTTTCATAGTTTATTTCATCCGCATTAGAAAATTGCTGGTTCGCATTCAGTACACGGAGCGCGAAACATTTCGACGCTGCACCACTGTCTTACGGCGATTCCCGTAAGTGCCAGTGGTACGAGCCGGCTATGACAAAATGTGGCGAGAAAACAATTAAAGTGACAAGACTTGCCATTTCAGCAACATGAATTACAGAAATATATTTGATTATTGCAGGTCCTTTTTTCAGAGGGAATCATTTTGTAGCTTTTCAGTCCATTTTAATGAAAGCTGGTTTTCAAGGAAATGAGGAAGTAACATAGCTTAGAGGAGAAATGAAAAAGAGAGATGAGAGATGGGAAAAGTGCAGGGTTGGATTGGAGTTTTAGGGTGATCTCTAGAGGATGTAAAAAAGGAAGGGAAAGAGAGAATAGTCAAGTTGTAGAAACAGTTAAAAAAAGGGAAGAAGGGGGATGAAGAGAAGTGAAAGGAAATCGATAAACACTTGAAGGGGGTAGAGAATGGGAATATGATAGCAGGGGAGGTAAGCGCAATAAGAGTGAAAGAAATAATAGGAAGCAAATCAGAAAAAATAAGAAAAGATGAAGAAGGAAGAATATAGAGGAATTCGTTAAGAGAACGCTAGAGGTTGTGTGTAAGCCGAATCCAGTAATTTCAGTAGGCCCGGTAGAGCAGGAGGTGATAGTAGCGAAGATGGACACGTGGAAAGAAATGCAGAAAACAATGAAAGAGAAGGTAGGCTTGAAAGGGTCTAAAGTGTTCATGTAACACGAGGAAAGGACTAGATCTGAAAATCATTAAAGAGATAAAAACAGAAGAGCCAATATATTAGTCAACGACTTAGACTAGTCACAACATTATATCCGTGATTAAGAAACTAAAGAGCGGCAAGGCTGCTAGTGTGGATGGTATCACAGCTGAAATGCTTAAGAGCGGTGGCGGATATTTGTTTGTGTGGTTGAGCGAATTTATGAATACGTGTCTAAGAATGGCTCTCTTGGACGAAGAAGGTGTTAATCTCGGGGCAGTGAAAGTACATGGACTGGCGTTTGTAGATGATAAGATTGTTACGGCAGAATCAGTCGACGATTTGTAGAGAATGATGAGCAGACTGTATACCAGCATGAAAAGTATGGGTCTTAAGATTGACGCAAGTAAAACAAAAATTATCGTGTTTGAAAGAAGGGGTGAGAAAACATTATGCAACATTGCCTTAAACGAGGAGAGAATAGAACAAGTTGACGAGATTGTTAATCTTGGAAGTTTATTTACTGTTGACGGGAAAATAGTTGCAGGGATATCTAAATCTAAAACGAAGGTAGAAAGATCACCGGCAGTGTACGAGCTAACACTAGAATTAAAAATGTAATGAATGAAGCTAAAATTGCAATATATTTATCTGTGCCCACACCTACAGTGTGACATGGTAGCGAGACCTGGACGTATCAAGAAAATGGTAAGAGCAAAGTGAACGCGGTTAGCATTCAGTTCCTGCGGAATATGTGCGGTAAAATGCTAATGGACAAGGTCGGTAATGAGTCGGTTCTCAAAGAATGAGGTGTAGAAAAATCATTGTTTGACAAGAGTGGAAGAAATTTGCTGAGATGGTTTGTCAAGTAGTTTGTCGAGTAGGGTATCCAGAGGTAGACCGAAGAAAGAATGGTTGGAGTGTGTGAGTGAGGCTCTGAAGCGAAGGGCCATAAGGAGTCGTAGAAACACAAGAGCGTGCATGAAACGATGCATAGATGTAACAGAAGCAAAAGATGTATGCAAGAATAGGGATGTATGGAAGACAATTTATCGGAAAAAGAGTGATGCCTCAATCGAATGATTTTGAGTACTCAGGGCCCGCGTGAAAAAATTTTCTCAGTAGATTAGTATAATGGCTTTGCGAAGCTCTTCACCTGGGTTGATGGCTAGAGAGATTAATCAGCGACTCGTGTTGAAGTGGTATGGGGGGACGAGTGTGTAGTTCAAATGAACAACACGCGACTTCTAGATTGATCTAAAACCTATCCCTTTTCCTACACATCCCCTATTCAACCATATCATATAAAGTCCTTGATCCTCGGTACTATAAGGAGGCTAGAATCGAAAGAGTGACGCTTACCCCGGAAGGGACTTGACTTAATGGTATAACAATAATAATAATACAAAATTGAGGGAAAGTGGTTAGTTTGAGATGAGTGGAAAGAAGGCCTGGTAGAGGAAGACAGTTTCGAAGCAGGAAGGAAAGGATTTTAACTCAAGGGAGACAGAAATAGAGAAGATACTTTGCGAATTTTGTTCTGAAACGTGGGTGGAATTGAAAAGAAGGATAAGAAATTCTTAAATTATATCGAAAAATTTGATATGGTTGCTTTAATAGAAACGTGAGCAGAAGAAAAAGAGTGGGAAAAAAATAAGCGGAAACTCCCGAGTAATTTCAAATGGATATTACAGAAGGCAAAGAGGGAAAGTAACAAAGGGAGAGCGAATGGGGGGATAATTACAGGGATGAGGGACCCAATTGAGGAAAAAAGGACACAGGGGAGGAAGCGGAGGGTATACAGGAAAGGAGAAATAGAATAGGAAAAGAAAGGCATAGAATAATCACAATGTACAATGGTGAAGGTTTACGGGAAAGTAGAAAAGGGTGATGGGAATACCAGGATAGGCACAAAAGGGAAAGTGTATAGAGGGAAGATGAAATGGGAGAATACCATATACTCCCGTTACAGGGGAAGCGGTTTCGATAATAGACTATAACATTGCAAATAATAATGAGTGGGAGGAGGGAAAAAAGATGGAAGTGTGAGAACAGGTAAAATCCAATCACCAGCCCATTTATGTAGAATTGGAAGGGCAGATAGTGAGGCACATAAAGGGGGGGGGGGAGGTGCGAAAGGATGAGAGTAATTTATGCTGAAACGAAAGACAGCGTGAGGATTGGCATGAAGGAGACAGAGGCGTTTTTGACAGACAGGAGGCAAGGTTGTCTGCTAAGCCCGATGCTGTTTGCAGTTTTAATTTCAGATATAGCGGAGGGGTTACAAAAGGAAATTTGAAGGAAGGTGGTAGTAGGAGGAAAGAGGTGAGGAGGAGAGATCCTGTAAATTGCGTAACAGAGTAAAGGCTAGACTTGAACATTGGGTGGGAGGCTGTGTGGAAGTGGAGAAGAGAGGAATTACAAACGGAAGATTAATGTATGAAAACAGAGAAAAGGAGGTGGTGGGATGGTAGAGGTATCTGGAGCAGGAGGAGGAGTGAAGACAGAGGAGGCTCAAGGAGGAATGGAAATAGGGAGAGTATTGTACATAACAGTCGCTAGGCAAGAAGAGTTTTGAAAGGAGGAGCATGGTTCCAGGAGATCGGCTCTTCTCCTCAAAAAGGGACCAGCGTGCATGGCATAAGAGAGAGGCGTACTCGATAAAAAAATCATATACAAATATAAGATAAATTGCGAGGGGTGGGTAACGTCTCAGAGAGGGAAATTCTTTCTTTACTGCAATTAAAGAATAGCCTATTATCATTATGAATATTATTACCCTATCATATTATTGAAATTAAATAAAGCACACGCAACATTCTGACGCTTTTCCAGGAGAGGCAAAAAACGATCTCAAAAATCGAATTTGCAATATAGAAGAAAAAGCTTCCGGGACGTATCAGTGCTGAATTGAAGTCCGAAAAGTTTGACTGGAAAGTTTCATAAGGCCCCAAAAAAATCTCCAAAATGACATATTTAAAAAAAATCAATTTCGATTTTCAAGCAAGGTTCAAAAATTTTTTCGAAATCAATGTAACAGTCTTAAAGTAAATGCAAAAAGCTCTCAAAAACATTAATTAAGGTGCAATCAGATGCATATCTTACAGTAGCCTCAAGCTCCTTATCTATTCCGTGACACGTATATGAACTTCACGGTACAATATGTGACAAAAAACTCAGTTTTCATTGTGTTGATAGGGAGTTTTAATGTAAAATGCTATAAATCAGCAGCGAATAATGTGTAGCGCTGGTGAACATTTTTACGGACAAATATCTCAATCGGCCTATTTTTCCTTAAAAAGTTTTTTTTCTCAATTGAAACGTGGCATTCCAAAAGTTCATGAACGCTATGTTTTCGAAAATGGGATTATTGACTTCTCTTGATAGAAATTTCGACTTTTTAAATCGTTCCTTGTCCCTCCTGAAAAGTCGTCAAAATTGCGTTTAGGATCTTTTGGAAAGCCATGTTTCAATTATTGCGAGAATTTTTTATAAAATATGTATCAAAATTCTATTTTTTCTTCCGAAATGGATATCTCACGTACCTATATTTCCTTCAGATAAAACCACAATTCCTTGACCCAAAACGACACAAACTATAAGGAGATCCAAGTATGATTTGTTGTCCATTCTATTAAGAAAGTACATAGTCACAGAATGGAACTTATTGATGATGAGCAAAAACAGAACACGAAATCATAGTGAAAATTTATGCTCCTAAGGTTGAAAGTCTCAAGAACATTCTAAATTTATGTTTACTGGAATATAATCTTATAGCGTACAGAATTTTCAGCCACATAAGCGATGTTTGTACATGCATGAGTAGCTTGACACATACGAAATAAATCAAAACAAATAATGTATTGTTATCTGAACAGAAAAAATCGGGAAACAAATTCTTCAAACGAATACTTTATTGACGTATTGAGTCGCAGAAAATAATATTCCTAAGAAATCTTGTTTTCTCAAAGTTCGGTAGTTTTTTTCTCATTGAACCAATATGAAATTAGTTTTGAAATGATAATCACAACAATTATTAGCATTACAAATTTGACACTTGTTCAAATTTACTGATAGTTTATCGAGCCTAAGATTTGACTAGTTTTGCGCGATCGATATCTATAACTTTTGGGACTTATATCGCAGTGCGTTTGAACCAACTGTAATTGAAAGGTCTTTACATATGAGATTTCCCTATTGATTGTAGTTGTCTGACATCCCACGCACACTTTAAGACCAAAAACAAAGAAAATCGCAGCGGCGCCTTATGAAAAGTGTTGGTTTTTTATTTCTTTAATACAAAAGGGAAAAATTTTTGCTTAAAAAATGTGACAGATTGCGTTCAAACTTCGAAGGCATAATAAATTATATAATTTAAAACTGAAGGGCTTTCATAAAATGTATGAATTCCAGAAAAAAATTTTTTAAGCTGAATTGGATTAATTTTGGGGACCTTTATCCACGATTTCCTAATGATTGCGCGTTTATAAATTATTGAACTTGTACAATTAAGATAAGAACTGTCTCACGGACATCTCTTGATCACCTTCAACTGATAAAGAAGATATTTAGTTTTTATGCGATGTTCCATTTTTATTCTTGTTTTAATAAGAATCTGTCATGTACTATGAGTTTGTATTCCGACGTGAATATAAATGTAGCAAAAAAGGAAGGAACGTATGATAAGATTCGTGGAAATATCTGTTTGTTTTGTTTAAAAATAAAAAGTCGATGCAGCAATAATAAAGTTGTAAGGATATTTTTAAAGGGAGGAGTTGAGGATATGATGAAAGCTATCTTAGAATATAGGTCAGCCAAATTTAACACAGCTTCATGCGATAAAGTTGAGTACCAGATTGACTAGTCTGCTACCATGTAAATGTAAAAAGTACGAAAAATTGCACGATTGCTCTCTCACGGAGTGTTGGAAAGTCTCAGCGAATCTCTATCAACCTTCAGAGTTAAAAAGTGAATAAGGAGTCAACCTTTTCTATCAAGGATATATAGGAGATTCAGACAAGCTTGAACCTGACTCTAAATACTACCATTGGAATTGTATCAATGATTCGTCTGGGAAGTTCTAATTGGAAAGTAATTTCACCTGATTTAAGAAAAGAGCTTTCTGATGTTGTGTATTGTTTGATGAAGTTGTTTGATTTTTAAAATGTGAAGGCCATCAATTCCTCCGATGCTAAACAAAATGTTGTTTTTTTGCAATAATTTGGATAGCTTAATTGAGTATGCCAAAGAGAAGCGTCAAGTTTTGTAAATGGACTTGAAATTGACGTCGATGGTGGTGGAGATTTTCTAAAGCCTTGCTTGTCAATCGAATCAACAGAAAATGACTTGTTTTTCGACTGTTTTTGCCAGAAATACAAAGAAGGTGTCGCCTCTAAACGATTTCGAGATTCTGAGGTGAAGAGGCCTACCATTCTTGTTCGAGTACAGTCTTCTTAAAAAAACTTTGAGAATTTGTATCAGTTATGGTTCGGAATGGATATTAACAGGTTTGAAGGTACCATTGCAACTAATTTAAAGCTTGCGAATATCATAACTGGCATAAATGTGTCATAATAGCTCTTTTCCTTGCACGTGGTGTGTTGAAGAATAAAATCATCTTAGCGAGCGTGCTGATTTTAGAACCATTGGTAATATATTATAGAATTACTGTAATTGGCGTGATGCAGGAGAAAAAAATGGGCTAAGAAGTACACGAACTGCGTACATGCACCAGTTTCTGAAGGCGACTCTGATAAATTTATTTTGGATATCATTCCACCCCCTGAACTATGCTTGCTGAATTCGATGAAGAAATCTTTGCATGGATAATACCTTGCAACGTTGAACACGAAGTAGCCAATGGTGACACAGCATTCAATGGGAATTCCTACAGAAGGTGATTGGAAAAACTGGATATTCTGCGCGCGAAATATCCTATCGACTGTTTGAAGTTTGTCAGAGTCACAGATGTTCTTCGTTCAAATGTAAAAGCTTGTTTTGGTAAATGTCTCGATCCAGACTTCAAAAAATACATCTTCAGCTTCAAAAAAAAAAAATTATTTGGATTTCGCAGTTTCAGTAACACTTCAAGATTCATGAGGTTTTTGATCACGTCAGAGATTTTTGCTCGTCGAATTGAAAGGCATTAGGCTTCTACAGTGAGCAAACAATGGAATCTGTCCACTTTGATTTCAAAACTGTTTGGGATAAGTATAAAGTACACGTCAATCACCCAGAATACTTCCGACACTTACTTAATGCTCTCTTTGAATGTGATGGTTTTTACGTTCAAATTAGAAATGTTGTCAAATTTGAGTTCATTTAGATATGACACAAGTGTCATAACCATTTACAGGATTACACGTATATTTCAAATGTTGCAATCTTATTTTCAATTGATAATTATATATTCATTTAATAAATAATAGTTTCATTCATCGATATTGATTTATAAGTTTTCCTTGTAGATATAATATTCCATTAAATACATATGAGATACGAAAATCGAATTTATAAAAAATCTGCAATCCTGAAGTTGATCATAAAATCTTTGAAAAAAATACTGTTTTAGATATCAATGCGTCACAATGAAACCCTCTGAGTTACAAAATGAACTATTTGTATTGAGAAAAATTTAAAGCAGTTTATAAATTCTTATAAGCAACAATATCTCGTTTTGTATTTGAAAAAAAATAAGAAAAAAATTTTTACATTCTCATCATTCATTATGGAATGTCTTAGATTCATGTGAACTAAGATCTTTCCAGTTTTCCTCAATTCTCGACGTTTTAAGACCCTCTGAGTCAGAAAAAATGGTGTTTATGGAAATATCTGTCTGTCGGTCTGTCTGTCACTCTGTCGGTCTGTCTGTTCTCTGACGACGCGATAATTTTCGAAGGAATTTTATAATTTAAATTTCCTCTTGCACTTTTGTTTTTGGTTCAAAAGGACAGTCCAAGTTCGTTAGCCAGCCTTCTACTGCCAATATTTATGGTTTCAGCTACGAAAAATCGAACTGAGGAAAGTAATAATTCAAGTTTTCCACGAAAACACGCTGGATACGATAAATGGACAAGATACCAAAATTACTTGTCTCTGAAAATTCTACAAGATTGCTTTTAACCGTTTTTCAATAGCGGTAATTGTTTTCGTTTTAAACGGGAAAGATGCCATAATACAATAGAAAATTCGAAATTTATAGCTAAACAGGGCAAAGAACGACGAAAGCTACCGATCACAGAAGGGGTCCTGCAGGGTGAAATTTTGAGTCTAATAATATTTAACCTCTTAACTTCTGACATGGAGACTTTCTTCAGAAGGAAAGGTCTGGTCGGTTTCAGAACTTTTGGTGATAATGATATTATTGTTTTAATTTATGCAGATAATTTGATTATTCCAGCGGAATCAAAAATTGAAGCATTAAGAAAACTCTATGCCCTGCAAGATTGTTGTAACATAAATAAACTAACGGTCAATAAAGATAAAACCAAGTATATTATTTTTAAAAAAGGTCGAATTGGCGAAAAATTTCTTGGTCTGAAATATGATAGTAGTCAGCTGGAGTTTGTTTCTTGTTTTGATTATCTTGGTACGATTTCCTCTAGATCAGGAATGTTCTATTTGGCAGCTCTTGCCGCACCTAGCAGAGCCAATTCAGCCGCGGCAGCTATCTACAATATTTTAATCCGAACTTAATGTTCCTCCTGGCCTTCTATTATCAAAATACAGGACTCATGAAAAGCACCTTATTGTAAGCGTCTCATATTGTCGGTCTAAACTATTCAGAAGTCTACGAAAAAGCACGGATTCGTTTTTTGAAGAATCTTTTTCGCCTACCGAGAAACACACCTGACTTTGTAGTCAGATTAGAATTGGACTTATCCTGTGTGTCTGGGCAAGTTATAAAAATGGTGTTGAATTGGACGGCACGGGTGTTTGAGATGGATGACTCGCGCTACCCCAAAATCTGCATGCAAAAACTGGCTCAAACCGCCCACAGAAAAAATTTCAAATACAATTGGCTGAGTTAGTTTATAAGATGTCTGGAAGGTGCGGGCATGAATAACAATTTAATTGAACTAAATGGTACCACTCTTAAAGGTCAAATTGTTGAAAGGTTTAACAGATAAAATAAATACACGTTCTCTCAAGATTTGATAAGATTAGAAAATAGCAATGTAAGTGTCATTCATAAACAAATTTTTTACAGTGACACGCAACCTCCGCAATATCTGTTATCAAAAGCCCCGTTTTATTTCAAACGCATTTTCATCCAGCTTAGAACATCCTCCAGATTCATTATTAAGCTGACGTCGAAAGTTGGTACGACTGTGATTGACCCAAAACAAATACCATATGTCAATTGTGTAATCTACATGAAAAAGAGGACCTCCTACATATTCTTACAAAATATCTAATTTATTCGTCCATTAGAGATCACAATTTGTGTAACTTACATACGATCAACGGAGACAATCTACACCTCTTATCGTCTAATATTGATCCAGCGACTCTCCGCACAATATATAACTTTATAAAAACGTTTTTGATGATTAGGTCGTTCTCCTTATTTGAATGATCACAGATAACTGTAGTGCTTGACCAGTAAGAGTCATATTTTTTTGTACATATACCTCTTATTTTTAGTAATATATACATATTTTACTTCGTTTATAGTGGCTCTCTCTTGCCACGAAAATTTTGTATTTTTAATGGTAATAAAGATACATACATACATACATACAAATTTTGTTGATTTCATTTTCCTCTTAAAGATAGAAACATTCATTCAATTTTTGATATAAATTTTTTGAATTATGAGAAAAATTCTTCACCGGGAAGATAATTCAGAAAAACGAAGTGTAGCGATCAAGAGATGGCCGAAGACTGACATTTACTGTCTACTTAGAATCTCAGAAAAACTATCATTTTAACATTTGTGTGAGACACTAGCCAGTTGTGTTTTAGCGACCAGTCCCTAACACTCGTAAAAGATTCATCCTAAAATGCTGGATGAATAGACACTTCGTTTTTTGAAATCATTTACGCGATTATGTCAAAGATTTAGCTGGCGATTTTTTTCCTAACAATTTTTTCTTCAATTTCAAAAGTGACACTAGTTTTTACGGTGAAGAAAAAAAAAACAATATTTTTCCCTACAATCAATAGTCGATACAAGAACGACATCGCTAAACTTGAAAATTTTTACTCCTGAGCGAGTCAATTCAGCGACAATATGATAGGGGACATAAATATGCAACAAATTCTGCAATTAAAGTTTAGCAATCGTTTCATGGTCCAATCGTAGCACATGACGTATTCTGCTCCTGATTTGTATTTTCTAGTCCAACGGTACGTTTAAATTTTGTTCTAATTGGTACAGAGGCATGGAATTTGCGGTAACGGTTTCTTTTGGCATTAGACGTCTTTTTAGAGTGGGAGCCTTAATTTTTTCAAAACTTTTATTTGAATAAAATGTTGGTCAATTTTATGTGAAATACTGTATTTTCTGTCTTAGACATTCAACCTGTATTTCTTGATTCTAATGAGGAATTTTAAATTCTTTTGAAGTCCGTAGAAAAATTTAAGAAATATTGAAAATCGTCGAAATGGCGGCGGTTTACCTGAAATTCAAGAATTCCAATTTTTCGGAAAATACGCGAGAAACGAGAAAAGCTTGCGCAATAATGTGATTCTTCTTTGAAGTTCTACAAGAGGTTCTTTTACCACTTTTCGATATTTCGCAAGTTTTTTTCTTCAATAAAAAAATGATTTGAAAAAAATTTTCAAAAATAAAGTGATAAAAGATTGAAGTGTCTATGTCGAATGATATTATCACTGAAAAATCGTGGAAAACGATACTTCATACGTATTTAAACATATTGAAAGCAACAAGAGTGACTTAAAAATAATGCATAGATATGCATATATTTTGGAAATAGTGGAAAATCTTGAAAAGTAGTACCGAAACCTTTTGTATAGCGTTTGAAGGGGAACAATTTTTGTGTGTAAGCTTTTTATTCATATTGAGTATTCAAAAAAATCAGCATTTTTGTTTTTGAGAAATATTGCCGCTATTATGTTAATTTTCTAATTTTTCCTAATTTTCTGGCAGAGTTTGAAAGGATGTGAAATTCCTCACTAGGATGGAGGTTGAATAAGGTAAATGTCCCAGTTTGGGCGAGTGACCCAGTTTGGGCGAAAGCTCAGATACTGTAGGTAAATCCGTGACAATCTGAATGTTAATTATACTAGCAATAGTTTAATCACATTCGAGAATGGATTAAATATATTTTTGATATAGGTTTTAGTGTCATTTTATTATTTATTCGTGTTGTTTGAACGTTATATAGTAACGCGCGTCGCCATCTGCGACCGATCGAGCATAACATTGCTCTCGGCACGGTGTTTATATACGGAAAAAAAGTTTGCCTGATATGTAGCTAAAAAAAACTGCGGAGATGTCTTCGTAATGACTCTAGATGCTAGAAAATCACCCTTCCAAAATCTGATCTGATCTTTTTTTCAAGATATTTTAGAGATAAGATTTTTATTCAAATTATTTAACAATTGATATACCTGTATATTTCAATAAGTACAGCATAAATTAGGAATGAATTTTGTTTATAAACATGATTTATTCTTTTTTACATTAGAAAATATGATAATAAATACATATTAATAATATAATAATATATATTGACAAACAGAAATAATAATAATTTCGATATAATATGTTAA
>JAUMHM010000085.1:60153929-60172269 GCA_032362435.1 Melikaiella ostensackeni
GGTGCAGAGCGTGTCATGCACATTCTGAGCACCTATGGCACATACTATCCGGGTGCCCCACTCACGCGGGAACGACATATCTTCACAGGCATAATGTGGCCCTAAGAGTGCTTTATCACCATCTTTGTCGCTCTTATGGTGTATGATTTACCGCGGTTCTACTGGGAGACGGTGTCATTTTCATCGATGGCAGTCGCTCCCAGGGGGACCCTGCGGTGGTTGTTTGACCAATTTTTTAAATTAAATATATATCACGTGCTTCATGTAGTTGCAGTCATGATATACTTGTATCTCCGCCTTGATATGAGAGCATGATATGAAATTGTTGTCTTTTCACTGCGTTATGATCAAAGACTATTCTACTGGTTATTCTCGATGAAAATCACTACATTTCAGCACAATATCATATTTCAGAACCTGGGACATTTTGCAGTAAAGAGTAAGAGTAAAAATGGATAAGCTCAGGCGAGTTTTAAACGGAAACGAAAATTGCGACGAAGAGAGCGGCATAATCCCACAGGTAAAGTAATTTTCAAAACTGTAATTAACTATATTTATTCATTCGTGCCTTCTTCCCACTTTACTAAGTAAAATTAATTTAATGCTGCAAGGGCGATGAGGACTTTGTGGTAAGCATTCCATTTCTAAATATTTGTGTGATTGAAATTTGATTGTTACAAAATTGTAAATATGAAACGTCTTCGATTAAAATTTTTAAGTGTAAAGACTAAACGGTTGAAAATTCTAAATTTGAATTAATAAGAAATAGTACAAGGTCGTTTACAAATCACTTTAGGAAGCTTTTTTACTTATCATTAGTAATATAATACTAAGTGACAGTAAAAATTTTCTTAATTCGCTTTAGTAAGTTTTAATGAGGAATTTTGTGTCCTAAAATGAATGAAAAATTTTTTCCAATGATTGGTAGTAGAAATTCTTACTGAAGTTGTTAGTTAATAACCTACTGACACTATTTTATCAATAACTTCTCACTAGTTCAGATTTAGAGACAACAATTTTAAAATGTATTGTAATTGAATTTTTTTTTAGTATATGCGTGTTCCCACGAAAGTGTCATTTTGAGCAGAAAAAAGTTGAAAATAAAGTTTGGAGCACATCTTTATATTTTTTTAAATTATTGAAAAAAATTGTATAATGGAATAAATGGAGACTAGAAGAGTATTTCGAGTTGGTTTTTCTAGTTTCATGTTCAGGATACAGCCTATTCTAGTGTGTGGGTAATATTACAAGATATTTATGTGAAAACTACTATATTTTTAAAATAAAAACTCCTCAATTTTGGAGGCACATCATTTTCCTTTTGGGGACGTTTTTCCGATGCCAGAATACAGCAAAGTCAGTAAAAAATTTGATCCTATCTTGACGCGCGCAATTCTTGCAGGTGCAAGTGTCAGAGTGGACATTTTCGCTGAAATATTACAGGGTATATTTGAGCCTTAAATTGATCATGAGCTTAGCGCGCACTGCAGTATTGACATAATCCATGGTAAAATTTTTCGGTCCAACATACTTCCCTGAGCTTAGAGAATTAAACTGCAAGAAGTCTTGACGTAAAGTACGTTGACGGACGGAACATTTCTGCGACAAATTCGAAAATTCCGAGATTTGAATGTGACACTTGGACAATTTTAGTAGCACATCTTTTTTCTTCATATCATGCCTGTTCGATGTCTAAATCTAATGAAAAATCAAGATTTTTCTACCTGGGTAGATGTGTAGACTTTGAGATTTCCTTTTGTGATTTCAAAATCAGAGCACAGTCTTAAATCTGTGGGATTTTAGTAGCCTATGTTTCACGGAACTGGCATGATTTTTTGCAGAATTTTCAAACATTGCGCAGAAATTTGGTCCAACTATTACATGTTACATCTGTTGATGAGAGTCTCTGTATTGACTGTGAGTTTTTTTTATATATTTATTTTCTTATATTATGTCTTCCATCTTCTATGTATAGAACTGCGTTAGAGTGTTTTTGTAATCGATATTGTGGTTCTCCTGTTTGGACATTTACATATTGATAAACCCACCTTACAAAGTTTACCTAAATTCCCCTTCCACGGGGGTCGACAGACTAACCCTTTAACTCAACCCCAAGTATGCCAGTCATCCTAAATTCCATCCCCCCCCCCTCTCAATAAGCCTCCATGTGATGCCTGACGTACCCAATCCTGTAGAGTCCCTAAATCCCATAGCCGGATTTTTATAAGAAGCGCTTGAATTCGCCTCTACATTTGGTCAGGGAAGTGGAAAATTGCAGAAAACCAAAACTTCCGAGGGCAGCCGGCTATCGACGGGCGAGTTTGAATATTATGTAGACATTCGATAACATCAAGTGCTGGTTAGCCGCGGCCATTCTTCCTTTTTTTGCGATCGCGACGAGAGCATCCCCATTATTATTATAATAAAAATACAAAGAAAACCTTAGGCTTTAGATGGTTTCTGCTGAATATGTCTCAGGCATTTTTGTTCTTGAGTTGGAATTTTCGGGCGAAACTTTCTACACGGGGCTGTCCCGGTATATATCATCAGTCACGTACGCATTTTCATAATGCAGTCAAGTGATAATAAGAATAGTAATAGTATTAGGAGTAGTAATAGTAATAATAATAGTAATGGTTATATTAATGATAATAGTAATGATAAAAGTTATGATAATGATAATGGTAATAATAATAGTAATGATAATAGTAATTATAATAGTAATGATAAAAGTTATGATAATGATAATGGTAATAATAATGATAATGATGATTATGATAATGCTGATCATTTTTTAATTTTTTTTTTACTTTCGAGGAATGGTGAAAATCCTTTGATCGCGCATCGGGCTTGTCAGCCTTCGGCATCTTGGGGGGTTCAGGGTGGTATGTTCTAGGGCTCCTGCTGGTTTCTGCCTTCTGTTAGGTCGAGGTCGAAATGTTCTTCCTTCTTCTTATGCAGCATGGTCTCTACGTACCTCGCGACCGCATCTCAGGTCTCATCGCTACTAAGCATCTTTGCAACAATATTTTCAAGAGTGATCCGTCCAATATCTGCTTCAAATTGCGTCTTTCCATCCGTCCATCTTCCGCAGGTGAAGAAAGTGTGACATGCATCGTCTCCGTGTGGACCGCAATACCTGCTATTGGGGCTCCTCGCTTTGCCGACTTTATGCAGGTAGGCTTGGAAAAATCTGTGGCACGATAGGAACTGCGTGAGGAAGTAGTTAACTACCCCATGCTTCCGGTCAATCCAGGCTATGATGTCGTTAATAATTCTAAACGTCCATCTACCTCTAATGTCGTTTTCCCATCTGTGACTCCAGAATTCAATGGTGTAAGCTCGGCTCTCTTCTTTCACAGCTGGTTTCCCGACTTTTTTCATCCTGTTGAAAATCTCCTTTTTCACCTGTGCCAGAAGATCGACTGGGATAATTCCTGTGAACACCGTGATTGCGGGTCCTGAAACAGTGTGGTAAGAGCAGGTAACTCTCTGCACACCTATACGTCGCACTATGGCTAAACGTCTTCTGTACTTGTCTATCTTGAGTGCGTTCCCATATTTCGGCGCAGTACAGTAGGATAGACGTTGTCGCCGACATTAACAGTCGGCGCTTACTCGGTTTAGACCCCGCGACATTTGCCATCAGTCTGCTCAAGGCCGCCGTGACTGAGGCCGCCTTATCAGTCGCTTTCTGGATGTGTTCCCAGAAGGTCAGCTTTGTATCTAAATGGATACCGAGACGTTTCACCGCCTTTTGGATCTGTACCATTTCACTTCCCACTTGTAGCTGAATGCAAGTGTTGATTTTTTAGTCATGAGGATCACTATCTCCGTCTTCTGTAGGGCCAGACTCAGACCGTGCTGTTTGATTCACCGGCACACCCAGTGCATGACATTGTTGAGTTTCCTTTGCGCTTCTTCAATGATCCGCGGCACGATCATTGTCGCGATGTCATCTGCATAGCCTACCAGGGATGTACCCTTTGGTAGTTCCAGTCGGAGGATGTCATCGTAGGTAATATTCCAAAGGTCTGGCCTCAGAATAGATCCCTGCGCAATTCCTGCAGTTGCCTCTCTTCCCTGAGGACCGTCATCAGTATCGTACAGCAGCACTCTGTCTTTTAGGTAATTTTTTACCATCCGGATGAGATACGGCGGCACCTGAACAGTATGCTGAAGTGCATACATGATGTCTTTCCATCTGGCCGGGTTAAAGGCCTTTTTTAACGTTCAGCGTAACGAGAAGCACATCTGGTTGTGAGCGGTGGTTTCCCTGTCTAGCAGACATACCGGCTTCCACCACGCACTGGACAGCCTCCACTATGCTACGCCCTTTTCTAAACCCGAACTTTTGATCAAAGAGATCGCCAGCCGCCTGGACAGCTGACAGCAGCCAAGGTTTTAGGAGCTTTTCCAGGAGCTTTCTGGTTGTATCCAACATGCACAGAGGTCTGCTGGAATCCCATTCGGACCCGGCGCCTTGTTGTTTTGCAGCGAGCTCACAGCTAGCCAGAGTTCTGCGTCAATGATTGAGATGTCATTGGGGATATCCTCTCCTGCGTCCTCTTGTTCCGTGTCGGATGTTGGGGAGAGCACATCCACGATTTTTTGCATGGTTTTCGCATCACTCTTGAAAAGTGGTGTCGATTTCCCTAGTTTCCGTGTGACTATTTTATTGCTTGACTCCTAGGGATTTTCATCCACCTCCTCTGTCATTGACATCCAACCTATGCGTTTGTTGCTCTTGATAATTTTTTCCAACTCTTTCTTTATTTGAAGGAACTCCGGTACTTTAAGTACCATTTTAGCAGACTTCTTCTCTGCTCTGTGGGCCTTCCGTCGTGAACAGAAGCAGGTTCTCCTCAACTCGGCTAACTCTTCCGACCACTATTACGCCGGGTAGCGACTGTCGTGCTGCCTCTTCCGAGGCATGGCAGCGTCGCAGACTCGCCTAATGCAAGCCAAAGCGTTTTCTACCACTTGTCCATAGTCATTTATCGACGCTGTTTAGTAACTGCAGTTGATCATCTCTGCAAACCTTTGCTTACCCAGTTTCTTCGGATTTCATTTGGTCGGTCGATGAGTACGCGTCTTCGGACTTTTCTTTGCCGTCTGCAAACTGAAGGCGATGTACTGATGATCAATGCCTGTGAAATCACTCTCCAGCTTGTGACGTGCCGAGCCAGTGAGATGTCTGGAGTAGTCTCTGTCAGTCCGGGTCGCGTAAATATCGATGCCACAGTATTTAGGACTATCAGTCCTCTCCTGGCCGCCATTTCCATTATCCGCTTCCCTCTAGAATCCGACTTTGTCATGCCCTACTCCACCGCTTTCGCGTTAAAGTCTCCGGCTATAATGATGCCACCTTTCATATCCCGTATTGCTTCTTCAGCCCTTCCAGCCTGGTCTGAAAACTCTTAATTGGCTCGTTTGGGGTGAAGTGGCAGCTCACAATAGTGGTGCTCCCACTCGTAACCCTCACGTATCCATAGTCGGCTCAATGAGCAGCCACTGGTGCTTTCACCGTGTTTGCCACTCATATCGCTGCGGTATCAAGAGCGTCTCTAAACCACGTCAGACTGTCTCTGTCCCGGTATTGCTTACTGAGCATCCCTAAATACTCGGCACTTTTCCGTACCGGGGATATGATCTCTTTCCTCTGGTGGCATGCCTTTCTCGGCGCATAGGACGTTTTGCGCGCTGGCGTTGCAGCTCGCGCCCTCGTTTCCTGGCTCACCACACTTGAAACAGATATCTTTCCCGTCCGGGCTTTGGCAGTTTCTGGATTATGTCCGTAACCTAAGCACTTGAAACAGCGCGGAATCATCAGCCTTCTTCTATCACGGCAGTTCACCCACCCTATCTTTTCCGTTCTGTTTTCAGCAGCTCGTTGGCCGCCTGCTCGCTCATTTCTACGATTGCCAAAGTTTGATCTCTGGTATTGGGCTTACTGAAGGGACCTTCAGTTGCTCCACGAGCTCCTTCAGATCGCGTTTCAGGGCCGCTCCAACCTCCTCAGCAGTGGCGTAGCCGTCGAGGTCTCTTATCTCATATGTGGCTCTCGAGGTGTCGGTATCCTCAGGTTTCACCTTCCCTCGGATTCCACCCAACACCTGAGCGTAACTCTTTCCTTCTGTGGGCTGGATGAGGACAGCTTCACTTTTTGGTTTTGCAGTCCTCCTTCTCTTTAGTTCACGATCGCGCCTGTCCGTCGTATTTGGCTGAGGGGTTTTCTTCTTTTTTTGCTTGCTGTTTGCCAGTCTGGCGTTGTCGGCGTCAGAAGTAGCCTCGGTGTTACCACACCTGCATACGACTCATTTTTTTTCGTTTAGCTCCGATTTTCTGTGTGATGGAGTGTTCGGATTCCCCTACTTCCTTCCTTATCGTTGCCATGGTCTGCATGGTCATATTTTTTTTCTCCTCTATTCATATGTTTTCATGTGTTTGGTCCCCTCCAATATCCTTGAATCCGTCAGTGACCACCGGGGCTTTCGCCCAATCGGAATCACTGAAGAAATTTATATTCTTTCGGGGTAAATCGTTTTTATCCCATACTTTTCCATGTTTGGTTTGAGTTCGTGGATCCTTCTCCTAGCCAGTTTTTTGTCAGTCCTGGGTATTTGATTTCCGCGGTACTACCCATATCTGGGAGGCGTTCCTCTATCTGCAACTTGAAGAGGCGCCCGATGGGGGACTGGCGAACTGATGATAATGATGATAATGATGATCATGGTGATCATGATGACAATGATGACAATGATGGTTATGATGATAATGAACAGACCTTCCCAACAAGGGGAAATTCCCGACCAAACCATTTGAAGTGCTTCCACTTCCAGTTCTTCCGAAGAGCTAGAGTAGGCTGCAGTAGCGAGAGAGTCGCGTGGTGGTCTCTCGTTGTAGTGACGTAGCGTAGTCCCGAAAATACGAAATATCTGCAGGGGTGCTTCCGGGGCGACTTACTTTTCAATGTAAAATTCAAATAGCAACTAGAGTTTTCATTATTCTATTAAAGTAATGTAACATTCATTTTTGAAGAAGTTAATTGAAAATAAAAGGTGACACAGTGTATTTTTCAAATGGTTTAATTTTTAATATCACACGTTTGTACAGAAATATTGAATTATATTTTTTAAAGCATAACAATATATTCACATTATGTACAAGGTAGAAAGATAAGTTATAGAAACCAATTATGATTATAAAATCTTAATCTAAATCAGGGTGTTTGTTGAGAATCAGTATTGTTTTATTTCGAATATCAAAAAAATGTTTCTCGCTTAAAGAAGGTAAAATTTTTTGTTTTCAAATTTCTATACGCAAAAAATGGAATCACTTTAATTGATAAATGTAGCGGAAAATTTTATCACACGTGGATATCAATTGGAGATACAATTTTTCCAAATTTCATCATCATAGCTCTTTTACTTTTCGAGATATGATAAACAGAATAAAGTTACATACACACACATTTTTTTGAAAGTGCATTTTTGAGTTTCTGTGGTCGAATTATATAAATATGTATCAAAATCGTACGTTCTTGAGAATTTATGTTGTAATCTTACATTAAATGTATTGAAAGTTTGTTACCAAAACCTAGTGTGATTTTACAATATATGTTTTGTACATTGAATTATGGGGAAAATGAAAGTTTCCTGCATATATGGTTTGCATTGAATTCCAATTAAAAATTGCTAGCCGTAGCATTCGTTCATACATTAGTCAAGAATGAAGTATGGCGTACAGGGGAACAATGCCCGGAAAACTATTGTAACGGTATGCAGTTTATTTAATTTCTTAATGATTTTCCTACTGACGAAGATTCTTGTTACAATAAGCATATGTAGCAAATGGTATTGTACGCTTTCTTTATTCAAGTTACTTCAGTAATAGTTCGTATAATGTTTAAACTATATTTAAAGAAAAATCTATTTGAAAGATATAATACGTGTTTTGTAATTTGAAATAAATTGAATACGATTTTACTGTACAATACGGTGCTGATAATTTAACATTTCAATTTGTATTATAAAGTTTAGTAAAATCACAAACATTTTTGACAGTGTAGTTTAAAGAATTCACATCATTATACAAACCTCCCATTATGAAGAAACAATTGCAATATGATTCCCGCTTTTATCGCTTATATTTACATATATTTTGATTGTATAGAAATCATTCCTGTTTTCCTGCAAGAAAATGTAAGAAAAATAGTGTTTATGAATAACGGTCCAATGTCTTTAATTCTCATAAGCAATGCAAGTCTTTTACAACACCTTATCTTTATTTCCCACTCTCTAAATTTGAATTAGTGGGGAATGGGTCACTGAATCAAATCAGAAAGAATATTCACTGAATCATTGCGCAATATTACTGAATGAAGTAGCTCGAAATATCTCACTGAATGAAATACGCAACGCATTTCACTGATGTTCAGTTAAATCTCACTGATTCAGATTTAGAGAACAGCTATGAAAGTTTCGAAATTCTCCGCAATTATTCAAATTTTGAAGTATTTGCCTCAGTATGTATCAAAGATAATCTCATCAGTGACGAAAGGCTCTCCTGGGTTGAAGAGGCTGACTCTTTCCACTTAATATGATTCATGATGGAAAAAGAGCTCTCGCACTGATAAGTTTATCTAAACATTGAAAAAGCTCGTAGCCCGAATCCTTACAATTTTGGATAATGCTTCGAATTATTTTATTGCAATTCGTTTGTGAATTCTATCAAGGCCTCATGAAGATTTCTTATGTGATTCGTTGATTGCGAAACACTGTGATTTTTGTATTGCATATAAGAGTTAAAAACATTCAGGTGTTTCGTTATATCTGTGAGAAACGCGATTTCACTTAGGAATAATGGATTCAGAAACTTTTCTTGGAATTTTGAACATTCCTTTGTTGCAACATTTTCTGGCAAAAGTACGGAAATTACTTTTCTCAATTCAAAGAATATTTCTAAGCATCTTCCAGCGCTCAACCACCTGACTTCACAATGGGAACGAAGGTCACCGTAACAAGACTCTAATTCTTGTAAAAACTCTTTAAATAGTCTATGATTCAGGGAATTATGGCCGCCTTTGATTAAATAAGCATGCAAGTCAATCCTTTTTTTTTTTTTTTTAGCAAACATCATAGTCCAGTTATGTGACCTGTCATTGTTTTTGCTCCGTCAGTGACAATTGCTCAACACTTACCGAAGCCTCCGAATTCATTTACAACGTTCATGAAAGCGCCGTATACGTTGGACCCTTTGGTAGTTTTATGCAAAGAAACAATTTCAAGCATTTCTTCACCTGTATTGAAATCCTAAAAAATTATACGTACAAATATCAAAAGCTGACTGATGTCTGTATTGTCACAACTTTCATCTAAATAAAATGAGCAAAATTTACAGTGGGTCATCAAAAATTCAACTGATCTCTAACGCTTACAGCTAAATCTGTTACTCTCCACTGAACGAAAGATTTGGAAAGAGCAACATTTTTAAATTTCTCGACAGACTCGTGCATTTCAAAACATTCTGCCATTATAATGGCACGTTGCTTTATCATAGTACCTCGTGTAAAGCAACATTTTTTACGCACGATTTCATATGAAATTCTGTGAGATGCTTCGAAAGTCTGACGCATGGGTTTTGAGGAATTGGTTACATTACCATTTTGATGGAATGAATTCTCAGTCTCTGAGAATGATGCACTGGATGACAATAATTCCGAGCCCAATGATAAAAATGAGCTGCTGGGTGATTGCGACAGTAAAGGTATAAGAGTTTCGACAGACTCTTCCTTTTCATCCTGCGTCTTCGGTTTTGAAATTGATGCTGGAACACTGGACTGCATTTCCGAAGACGTTAAAGATGGTGGCACTGAGCTTTCACTTGACACTACTATTTGTATTTGAACCGACGGTGGCAAGGATGATTAGAGAGGAAAGTCTAAATTCGAATTAGGGTTTCCGTGTTTCTTTCCATTTATGAAGCATTGCTTAAGATAATGAAAAGTTTCTGTGCGACTCTTCCTTCTTTAAATGAATAATCAATATCTCTACAATGTTTACTACCATAATGATTTTTAGCAATATCTGTCCTTGTAAATTCTTTTATACATATTAAGCCACAAAATGAAAATGTTTTAACATCACGAGTCGACGGCAGACATAGGCACAAGGTTTCCATCTCCTATTTTGCATCCTGCTTCTTTGTACTGTTTTTATCCCTCCGTGACAGTTCATCCCGTATTGGAGGTGCATCTGTAATATAAACATACACGATGAATTCAAAATGTCATCCACACTCTTATGAAATTTTTTTAAAACAACGTGAGAAAGGAATCAAGATTCAATTTTTTGTTAATGTGTAATTTTAATTTGTAACTTTCTAATTCTTGTATCCTAAGAGTATAAGACCTATTAGTAGTCTAAGTTTAGTTATAAAAAATTCATTTCAACATACTTTTCTCCATATTTGTTTCGAAATCAATCAATATTTTGATATGAGATCAATCATTTAAAATACTCATTTATCACTAATATATTTGAAATAACAATGTAATAACTACCTTTCATCTCGCCTCCCATTTATGCTTTTGAAAACATAAATGATGTAGTACACTTTTCCACAATTTTGCTTTTGCACATTCAAGATATTTCAAATTGAATTTTCCGAATAGCACTACTCCGAACGACAACTTCTCGCAAGTCTGCAAACTTCAAAATGTCTTGTTGAAAAAATGTGGACTAACATCACATCCATTTTCTGTACATTACATTCATCATATTCAAAAGTGTCAGTACTCGCTAACCACTCAAATGGTAAGTTTAAACTTATTTAATTATAAACATTATTATGTTCTCAGAAATAAGTTTCGAGAATCATATTTAACTTTCCATTCAAATTCAAATCTAAGATATATATTCCACTTTGACAAGATTATTCCATCACCTTTGTATTCATATTTTCCCTTTAGTATTCACAGAAATCGTTTAGAAAAGTGTTTTGAAATATGAAATGAGTAACATTGTTTTAATTTCAATAATTTTTTCACGGAAATAGCATTTTGTTTACTAACAAATGTAGAAAAGTGATCTAGCCTCATTGCTTAAAATGCAAAAACAGGGAGTGATGGGACAACTAGCGCCGCGCTAGGGATATTAGGAACTAATAAACTTAAGACAATAAAGGATCGCCATCTTGTTTTTGAGGGGACATAGTACTTTCTCCAGTCGGGAAAATCGATTTTTCAAAAATTGTCTTGTTCGAAAGTATTGCATCTCAATAATCTTCCATATATATAAATGTGAAAATCTGTTTGTGGGGTCAATTATAATTACTAAACCACTGCACGGAATGACGTAAAAATTTGTACAACGATTCATTATGTCACTCGGAAGGCTTATGACTTGGTCCGAATCACAATCTCATTCTCATTTTTGCAATAACAATTTGCAAAAGTCAATCATTTTCTGCTTAAAAAATATATTCAAACTGTTTTGTACCTACCACTTCCTGATTTTGATCGTCCTATCGAACAAAATTTGTGGAGCCGCAAACCGGCCTCGCAAATTTGAACAGTCGCAAGGCCGCCGTTCCGCGCACTAGCGGTGTCCGCGGGTGGAGCCCGCGAGGGACAGCTAGTGTTTTCTAGAAATTATGGAGGTTATGAAAACGAAAATCGGACCTGCAGCCGTCGAGCTAGCCCACAAGCGTGAAAAAGCGCGCATCACGAACGCCGAGTGCAACCTCACCGATGCAGCCAGAGACCAGAATCACACGGAAAGATGAAAGAACACTTCAAAACGAGGCGTATAAAGATTCGGAAGGAATTTTGTATGCAGTCAGGCATAGCTGATTGAACGTAAGTAGATTTTATACATAAAAGTTTGTTTGCCAAAACTTGTTTGTCAAAAAACTTGTTTGTCAAAAATGTTTTTCTCAAAACATTGTTTTTGCGGCTGGCATGCACGATAACTGAAAAAACAAATGAAATCAATAAAATAATCGAGGTATAGACCTCGACTGGTTCTATAGTCATAATCTTTCTAAAGTCATAATCTTGCTAAAAATTTGTTATTTTCGGACGCTCCAGTGAGCCGCAATGGAACACGCCAGTGGTTCAAAAATTTTAAAGACTTCCTCCGTGAGGCTGCACAAAATCATTTTAAAAAATGATTTAAAAAATGAGTGGAAAATTTTTCTTTTATTTAAAAACTTGAAGTACATGTCAGGAAAATCCCCAAGACAGAAAGAATTTTTTATTAATTCTTGAGTCCTATTAAAATTGTTTGAATATTCTACCGAGTAAAAACAATTGCAAAAAATATGCAAGGGGCACTGCATTGATTATGTACTCAATATAATGATCATCATTTTTTATTTTTAAAAACCAAAATTTCATGTTACGAAAGTAACTATAGAAGGAGAAATTTTAAAGAGATGCTTTTATTGTAAAAAATGAAAAAAATCAAGAGATCAGATGTCGAATTTCTTAGCAATACCCATCATAGTTTTATTCTATCGACTAACAATGTTTAAGAAATTATACAAATCGTTTCAGCGTTTCTTAAAATTTGGCGCCATCTGTCCATCTTGTCATAGAAGTTGAGATATACGCGGAAAACGAAATCTTCTTGGATCAAGTAAATTTTACTTGGTTCAAGTTAATGGCAGATACAAGTAAATGAATACATGGTACCGTTTGCTTGGACTAAGATAGAATTTTCTTGATCTGAGGAAATGCATATTCAGATGGAATATTACCTTTTTTCAGCTTCAAAATGTATGGTATTAATGTATCCTAATGTTCATTTTCATAGAGAAAATATTTTACTTGAGAGAAAGTAATATTAAATAACTCAAGAATATATTTTCTAAATTTAAGACCATATTGTGTTGAGCAAAACATAAATAAAATATTCTCGCTGGTCAAAAGATTCTAATGCTATATTTGAATTAAATACGTTTATAGGGACAGCCACATATACACACTTTATAAATTATGCACGTACACAAAGTTTCGTAAATTATAACGCTGGTTTTTGTAATGTAACTTACAGACTATTGTGAGGGGCATCTCGCCAATTAAGGGAAAGGTAAGGATTTAGACGCTCGAGAATAGGGTGAAGTCAATAAGAGTAATATAATTTAAGGGTAATAATGGTTTATCAAACCACTTACAATGTTGGTGGGACCTGTTGGCCCACAGGCGATGGTGAACCTCGTCGGTTGCACCGAGAACAGGTTGAAATTGGAACTTAGCTTAATGGCGTCAAGGTGATCCCAGGTGGATCCTAGATGATTGCGATTACGTCGTTTGGAGAACGTAAAGGGATACGGTATCAACGAGAATGCGGCGTAGGTAGCACAAGACTGGGTCCTGGGTGCCAAGGTTTGGGTATTAAACCCTGGTGTGGGGCATCTCCTCACACCTTGGCTTAGGCCCGCAGGACCGTAAGACGGCGGGGTGCTTATAGCTACGTTATAACCTCCCCCCCCCCTGTTTGGGACAAGGTTAATTTTTTTAGGAATTCTTCACATTTCTGCGATTCCTCGTTGAAGGTAAACCAGGATTCTTCTCCTGTTATCTTCAGCTCTATATACGAACCGTCTTCCTATCCAACTCCGCTGATTTGTTGTTGTTGTTGTTCTTCTTCTTCTGGGTTGGATTTTCTTTTCCTTCCCTCAAGTTGTGCCAGTTCCTCCTTCCTGAACGTTATATTTATTATGTCCTTAAATTTTTGTTGCGTTTCTACCCAACCGCCTTTTATATATTTTTTTTTGTCGAATCCAGGACCGTGTGATAATTTTTGGTCCAATTCATCCTCTTGCCACAGTAGGTATCGTGAAAGATGTAAAGTCCTACTGGAACCATCCTCTCGCAATGACGACATTTCCACACTTTAATGTCTTTCATCTTTTTTTTCCTGAAACAAAATTAAAAAACCCTATTTCTCAAGAAAAAAAAATAAATGAGATACTTTTTTCCTCTCAAACTATTCTTCTCTCAAATTTATCTTCGTTCTTATTTTATTTTAACAAAAATAAAGTGTCAGTATTTAAGTCTTGATTTCTTTCAACTATTTAATTAATTTTCCATTTTAATTTTCTGCTTCCAAACTTCAGGTTATTTTTCGTCTATTCTGCTTTCCTTGGTTCTTCTTCTGGGAAATAACTTATATCCAAACTCCACTCTTATTTCAATTGAAATTCTATCTTGGCCTCTTATAGCCGTATATATCTTTATTTCTGTCAAATCTATCAAATTTACTTCGTTTTGTTAAATGTAAATTTCATTTAAACGCAAGAAAGAAATTTTTTCACTTAAATTATCTTAAAATTAATCGTGACTGTTGTGTCTGTGGAGGGTGTAAAATTAATTGCTCTGTGGTGTAAATGGTTAAGTAGAAAAAATGTTTATTTACATATTGTCCCTTTAATCATTTTCTTTGTTTAATCTTTTTATTGTCTCTTTTCTTTGCTCCTTTAAGAACTGATCAATTTCTATTTTTCTTTTATGAATTTCTTTTCCTTCCTCCAGTCGTCTTTGGTTTTCTGTTTCCTTTTGTTGTTCTACGATTTTCTTCATTACCAAAGCATTTTTTTTTGCTGCTAGTCATATTTGTTCTTTTTTCTGTACTTCTTTTATTTTTTTTCTTCTGTAATTCCTCTCCTTATGGCTTCCATTGTTAGCAAGCCATAATATTTTCTTTTCTCCTCCGCCAGCTTATGAATTCTCGGGTCTCCCCTTCTGGATCCGGACTCATCGAACATTTGGACCCTTTCTTCTAGCTATTTTCTCTCCCTGATCCATCTTATCTCCTTGTACATCTCCCTGTCCGCTTCTGCTCTCCTTCTCTTATCTATCTCCTTCAGCCTGTGTTTTTTCTTTTAATGTTTCATCTTGAGGAGATTGGAGGAAGTCTACCCATTTTTTGCATGAGTGGATGAGGAGTTCTCCGCCCACAAGGTCAAGTAGACAATCCTTACATTTTATGATTAATCTTCTATCCATTTTTCTGTAAATAATTTTTTTTTCTGTTTCCTCTTGTTCTCGTAAACGTATGTGTTTGTGTCATTTTTGGTCGTTATCAGTGGTGCGAAAATCAAATTATTCACACATGCATGCCATTCAAAAAATGGTTTCAAATCTATTTTTCAATATATAATTTTTTAATATCTTTTACATTCCAATTACCTAATGGTTTTTCATTTTTTGTTTTTAGTTCATAAATTGTTGGTAAAATGTTTGCCTTCATATAAAATGGACCTTCGAAATTTTTATTCAATTTTTTGGCTATTTTTTCCCGTTTATTTGATAATGTTTTATCGCTTTTTAGTACTTTTTCGCCAATTTCGAAACTTATCGGTCTACGCCTAAGATTATAATATCTAGATTGTGTTTCGTTTGCGGTACTTAAATTTTTAACTACCTCTTCTCTAATTATTTTTAATTTTCGTATTCTATCCGCTCATTTTTGGGACTCTTGAAATTCGATTTGATTTTTGTTATTTAAATCTTTATTTAAAGCTTGTATTGTATTGTATTGTTTTAATTAACCTGTTGCATCTTTTAGTTTGATTTGAGTGTGCATGATATTTAGGGGTTTTTGAGTGTCTTATGCACATGTTTTAGTTAAGTCAATTATTTATTTATTTATATATTCTTTACCATTATCTGTTAATAAAATTCTAGGAGTTCTAGCATAAGTTTTTTCCATACTTAAGTGTCCTGCTTGTTTATTATCGTGATTCTCAATTGAAACTTGTTCTTGTAATTCTTTTGGTATTGTTGGTTTCCACGGGTTGCTTTCTATAGATAAGCTTGATTTCAAAGGGTCGGGTCTATAGAAATTTAATTGATTATCGCGTATTCTTCAGTTTGATTTTTTTCTGGCTTATTTTTAACATGCAACATTTCAGTTTTATACGAATTATCCTCAATTTCTTTGAAATCTTTTTCTTAAGTATCTACTATACTGGCTAAAATACTTGAAACTTTTATTTCATTTTCATTGGACCTTGACAAGGCGTCTGGGACATGGCTTAAACTTCCTTTTTTATACACAATTTCGTAATCGTACTCAAGTAATTCCAGAGCCCATCTTGCTAATCTGCCCGTTGGATTTTCTCAGTTATATAGCCATTTCAAGGCAATGTGGTCAGTAATCACCTTTAAAAAATAACCCTCCAAGTATGGTCTAAATTTTCTTATTGCCCAAACTATGGCTAAACATTCTTTTTCTAAGGCAGAGTAGTTTCGTTCTGCGTCATTCAGAACTCTACTTACAAACGCTATAACATAATTTCCACCGTTTATATTTTGCGTTAATACGGCTCCTAATCCTGTATCACTAACATCGGTTTCAAGTTGAAATGAACTTCCAAAATCAGAGCAGGCTAAAATTGGTACTATTGTTAGTAAGTGTTTAATAGTCGTAAATGCCTGTTCCTGTTTGTCAGTCCATTCCCACTTCATTTCTTTCTTAATAGCTTTTGCAGAGGTTCTATGATCTCTGCAAATTTTGAAATAAATTTTCTATACCACGATGCCATTCCTAATAATCTTTGTATCTGTTTGACCGTGTTTGGTTTCAGAAAATCTAAAACAGGTTTGATTTCTTCTTCATCCACCTTTAACCTTTTCTCATTAACTTTAAATCCCAAATATTTTATTTCGGCACATCCAAACTCGCATTTATCCAATCCGGTCGTTAAATCTGCGTCCTTGATTTTATCCAACACGATTTCTAAATATTTTAAATGTTCTTCAAAAGTTTTCGAGACTATAATTATGTCATCGAGGTAGGAAAGAACATGTGGTTTTGATTCTGGTTTTATTAACCTGTCCATCGGGCGCTGAAATGTAGAGGAGCATTTGTTAAACCGAATGGCATTCTCTTAAACTGGTGCATTCCTTTGCCCGGGACTGTAATTGCTGTTAGTGGTTTATATTCCTCGTCCAACGGTATCTGATGGTATGCCGAACGAAGATCTATTTTTGACAGGTATTTTGCTGATCTCAGTGCATCCAATATTTCCGACATTATAGGAATTGGGTATAATTTTTTTTAGTTATTTTATTAACTTTCCTAAAATCCAAACAAAATCTGTATTTCCCTTCAGGCTTTTAACCATTACGATGGGGTTCGACCAATCACTCTTAGATGGTTCTATTATTCTTTTCTCTAAAAGTCCATCTACTTCCTCATACATGAATTCTCTTATTTTTGGTGATACATAATAATATCTTTGCTTAATTGGCTCATGACCTTGCACATCTAATTTATGGCAAGTTAATTGGGTTGGTTTCAATTCTATTCCTTGATATTTCATTTCTCTTTTAATCAAGTTTTCTAATTGCACTTTGTTTGGAATATGAGCAAATATAAATTTGCTAATGATAACTATACATGTAATCAGTGTGTGTGTGTGTGTGTGTGTGTGCGTATTTGTGTACTCAGAAGCGTCTTGAATGACCAGTCCGTGTGCGAATTAATGAACACCGCGCAGGTCGTCTTAGGCTCATCTACGGTATCAGCTACAAAACTTTATAAATTGTCTCTCGCGAATGTTATAAACATTTGTCAAATGAAAAGGTATAACTCGGCAAAGAATAACAATAAAGTTATCCTTTATATTTATTTGCCGCCAAGTTCCCAGTGTTTTTTTTGCTGTTTTCCCTTTTGAATCCGTGCATGTATAGCTATTAGGAACAAGGATTGAATTTTACCAACATTTAATAGCTCATTAACAACATTTTTAGTCCTTTGAACCGGATTCCGGAGTGTGAAGAAAATAACCTTAAAAGTAGAAAAAAGTGACTTTAAAACGAGTTGAAAAAGTTCGAGAGTGCAAAACTGTCGTGAAACCAGTATGTCGTAAACCAGTAACCACAGTTTTTGTGGCATTTTTTGAATAAAGTGTAAACACTAAGAGAAGTTCGAACAGTGCAGTTAGTGATCGAAAGTTAAGTGAAGAAAGACAATTAGAGTGAGACATGTTTTGGTCATGTGTGTTGGGTGTGTGAATGACGTCACACGCACACCAGCAAAACCTCCACTAATTTTATTGTCAGGTAATTGCCTGTCTCTCTTCAATGCTTGCTGATTACCAGGAGTCCCGCTGAAACTCAAGGGAACGTTATCTTCAGATGCTCCTGCTATCCCTGCCTTCATTGATGTTCCACTGCTGTCAGTTCCAGTCCAATCAGCTGTTACTAGGTGTCTTTCTATGTACTTTTTCGTGGTGTAGCGTATAGGTTTGTCCTACAGGGTGTATAAAATGGAAATGCTTACCACTTTTAAAATACAAAAGTTCTTACATTGCAATAGTAACAACA
>JAUMHM010000085.1:60175468-60188792 GCA_032362435.1 Melikaiella ostensackeni
TACCATACATTTTTTTTTAAAAATGCAGAGCCCAAAATTTGGCTTTTGGGTACTAAATGAGCCCTAAATGAGCCCTTCATTTTAGCATAGGGCATATAAAGTTTGGGCATGGTGGTACTTCCAGGTTTACCTACCTGAAATAGGAGAGCTGAAATTTTTCTTTCACACTGAAATTCAAAATTTTCTAGAACATTCCTTGTTTTAGAAATATTTTGTGGGTCATGACTTACCTACAACTTTCATTAAAAAATGTAACAGCTACCACTCGAAAGTTATCAATGAAGTTTTGTAAAAATGAAATTTGGAAATATATTTCTTAAATAAAAAAGTAACTAAAAATTAACGATAGTTACTTTTTTGCGATTTTTTGCATCGAATGTCGCAAAGCCGACATTCAATGCGTCATTGCATCGGCTTTTTCGATTCGATTGGCCATAGTCTATCAATAAACCGAAGCAAGTCGTTAGTTTGCATAAATAAACTATTCAAACATCAAAATGTTAAAATTGATTGAAGAACCATGAAACGTAATTTGTCTTCAATTAAATAAGTTTTGTAATTAATAAGAATTTATATATGCCTACAAAATGAAGATTTTTTTCAAGCTTAAATGAATATGCTCCGAATTTCTATACCTGTTATTGTCACAAGTGACTGAAACTTAATAAAACAACATTTTTAGCGATAACTGAATAATATTTCTTTTATATTGATTTGTAATTTCGTATTCCATTTTTTATGCAGATAAAAATTTTTATCATATAATTTGTACATCTTAATTAATAAGTGCGTATGCATAAAGTAGTGTAAAATTAAAAGTAACAGTAAAATTGTTACTTATTCAGTCAGAAATTTTCTACAGAATTTTTAATTCTGTTCTTAATTCTGAATCTACGAATTAAAAAAAATTTAAATACCAGTCTCCAAAATTACAGAATTTTAAATTACTAAACTTAAAACTTACATATGTTTTAATTATAGATTGTCAAAATTAAAAACTCTTCAATTTTAAAGATTTAAAATTTAAATTTCTACCATTTGAAGAGTTGCAATTAAAAATTCTTTATTTTTGAAAACACAGAATTCCAAATTATTCAATTTTCAATACGCATATTTCAAAGTTATATAATTTCGAACTTTTTTTTCAGTAGTTCAATTTTGAATATTTACAATTAGAAATTCTTCAATTTTTAACAGTTTTGAAGATTTACAATTGAAGATTCATTAATTTGGAACGTTCACATTCTAGAATGATGTATTAACAATGGAAAATTCTTTAAGTTGGAATATTTTCGATTGAAGAATCTTGAATATCTAATGCGTAAAATAGAAAATGATGCAATTTTAAGTGTTTTTTTTTCTTTGAATCAGTTCGATTTTGAAGAATTTTCATTCTGCATGTATCGCTTAGATTTTTAGAATTATAATTATAAATTAAAAACTTGAAATGCCTTTTGTCAGTCGCATATTGGATTTTTGATTCTGCATGCATTGTTTAGATTTTTAGAATTATAATCATGAATTAAAAACTAGAACTGCCCTTTGTTAGTCGCATATTGGATTTTTGATAATCGAAGGCCGGCCGATCGGATCGAAAAAAACCGATCCGACTTAGCGCGCATGGAATATCGAATTTTCGAAACTTGACTCACGGGCCTATCGAATAAAAAAAAAAGTCGATGATAGCATCGAATGTCGGTTTTTCGGCATTTGATAATCGGGCCGATCAAATTGAAGAAACCGATCCGACTGTAGCACGCATCGAATGTCGGTTTTTCGGCATTCGATGGACGGGCCGATCGAATCGAAGCAACCGATCCGACGGTAGCACGCATCGAATGTCGGTTTTCCGAAATTCGATTGGTGGGTCGATCGAATCGATGAAACCAATCCGACGATATCACACGTCGAATTCGGTTTTCCGACATCCGAAGCGCGTCCAATGTCGGAAATGAGCTTAAAATGATCTATGCGCCGATTGTTGGAGAATTTTAAGTCTGTCACACAAATTCAATGTGCTCATATTGTTCTATCGTTTTTTTACATCAATATAGATGACTCTTACGTAAAAATAGTTAACAATTTATAAAAAATTGAAGCCTAATGTTAGATAAATCTAAGTTAATTGCGAATTATTATATTTTACTACCATTTCGCAACACGACGATTAATAACATGCGAATACTTTTGAACTTTTAAATATATTTTACTGTTTTATGATGCTCACCATTCTGAATTTTGAAATTTCTGTATCTGTTTGAAATTTTCGCATCAAGTTTGAAATCAGCGACCTCAAAAACCTCCTTATTTCAAATTTGATACTAATATTTAAAAATTGTGAAGTTTCGGCCGCCATATTGGACCACCATCTTTAATTTGAATTTTTGACATCAAATTCGAAATGAGCGACCTCAAAAAATCCCTTACACCAAATTTCGTACAAATATGTAAAAATTTTGGAATTTTGGCCGCCAAATTGGATCCGCTGTCTTGAATTTGTAGTTTTTGTCATCAAATTCGAAATCAGCGACCTCAAAAAACCCCCTTATATCAAATTTCATACAAGTATATATAACTTTTGAAATTTTTAGAGCCATATTGGATCCGCCATTTTGAATTCGTAATTTTTGACACCAATTACGAAATCGGCAACCTCAAAAATCCTCTTATACCAAATTTCATACAAGATCTCGGTGCATGCAGTCAAGCTCAAAATTACTCAACCTCCAACTTTATTCATAAAAATCAACAAAAAAATGCTCATTGACAATTTTTAGAGAATTTGAGAGAAGAAAGCTGAGTGTATTAAATGAAAAATTGTTGTAGTCATAATTTTTTATTTAAATATAGTTATTTGCATATCTTTCGCTCCCATTTTACACAAAAGTCTAAATTTTGACTCAACTTTAATAAGTAAATAATAAATAATAATGAATCAATAATAAATATAAATGAAAAAATTTCTATAATATATAATATAATAATACATATATAATAATAAAAATAAGTGATAATAAATAGTAAATAAATAACTTTATTCCTTAAAAGATTCTTTTTACAATTCTATTCCTTTCGTTTTTATTGAATATTATTTACGAAATTGTTTAATTTGCAAAATGAATAACTGAGGATAATTATGTGTAATTCTAAATCAAATAATTTTCGTAAAAGCGTAGCGAATAGAATTGTAAGGAATTTTTCAACAAATAAAATAAGCTATCGTTAATATTTAAATTAAACGAAAATTACGATTTTTGTCTAACATAAAATGCAATTAACTATATTTAAATAAAAAATTATGACCTCAACTGTTTTTCTTATTAAATACGCTTGAATCTCCTTTCTAAAATTCGTTACAGTGATCCATTTTTTGTTGATTTTGAAAATAAAGTTTAAGATTGAATAACTTTGATATTGACTATATACTAGGGGGAGTGAAAATGTTCAAATTAGTCGAATCGTTTGAGCTGAGAGAAAAAATTTTTTGGATTGACATCCGAAAAAAAGAAAAAAATTGGAAATCGGCTAATATCTTCTCTTCTCTTTTTCGATTTGAAAATTCAAAAAATGTCCCTGTTGCTACGGAAATTGTGGCAAATTTTTTCGTATGTACAGTTTTAGCTAGCGAACAATAATAAAAAATTAGAAAGTAAAAAAAAAATTTTTGCTTAACATCAGCTCATCTCAGCACCATCATTTTTCATATCTGAAAGCTTAGTCTTAGCGAATAGTCAAATTCGTTTAAAAAAGGTGGAATTGATGATTTTCGAACACTTGAAACACCACGCAAAAATTCAAAACAAAAAAATTATAATAATAGCATGTTTCTTTGATTCAAGCTTCGACAAGGTTCGACATATTCAACTTCTTCCAAAATGTGTGCATAGGACTTAATAAGAAAAATTTTATTTGGCCATTTTTGAAAAATTCTAAATTGAGAAATTTTTTTTTTATTTCTAATTTTTTATTATTATTCACCAGCAAAAACTGTGTATATACAAAATTTGCCATAATTTTCGAAGCAATAGGGACATTTTTAAGACTAAAAAGAGAACAGAAGGTATTAACCAACATCAATTTTTTTTTACTTTTTTCAGACGTCAACCCATAATTTGTTTCCATTCTACCATGCAACCGCAGAACATCCTTAAATTTAGACAATTTTTGGCTGAATTTAAGTTCATCTATTAATTTAAGTTCATTTCTAAATTCAAGGTCTAACATTCTTAAGTATTCTTTTTTACTGTGAATCTTATTTTTAGAAAATTCCACAATTTAGACTTCTTAAAGATTGGCACTTTCGAAGTTGTAATTTTTGAACAGCAAATTTGAGAAATATCTCCCACAGATGTTTCTAAATTTCCAAATAATGAATTTATACACTTTTAGAAGCCATATTTTCAATTTAGAAATATATAATACACAATTTTCAGCTTTAAGAATTGTTTTTTTTATATATATATATGATGATGAAATAGCTTATATGACTCAATTTCAATCCTAATTGATTAGATACACATCGGGCATTGTTTTATGGCGCGGATCATCAAGAGCTCATGGTTTTATAGTAAGGTATTTTTCAAGACATACACCAATTGTTTAGATTTACTACATCTTAGTGTTGACTCAACTGTGAGCAAATATATCAACATGATTCCACATGATAGTTTAATTCCTTTCAGAGGATGCAGATCAAGAATCATAATTCATACTTTCTGTTTCACGAATCAAGGACAAATGAACCTCTTGCGATCAGAAGGGGATACGCGTGAATTCAGCCTGAGAAGTATTGTACTGAGTCGATTTTAAAAATCGTTCGAATTTTAATTTTAAGAACTAATACTTATAGAGCATTTCAAGGCACTTTTTTTCTCTTGTAAAAATTTGTGGCGAGAAAGTTGTTGATTGAGGTTTAAAGAAGCTTTCTGAAAAGTCTCAGCTCAATCGAACTAATGGTTAAAAAATTATGAATATATTGAAGTGCAAGCGGCAATCTTGACGCTGCCCGATGCACGTGCCTACTCTGCTACGAACGTGTTACAGCGGACGATATGAAGTCAAATTCACATCATAGACTGCTATTTTCGGACAGTTATTCTTCTTTCAGTTCGAATGAATTTCAGCATTTTTATTGTAATTTATTACTTCTTCGTTTATCTGTCCTTCTGTCTCATTTTTATAGCAAGCGTTGCACATGTCAGTTCTAGGTAATTAAAAAGTGAAGCCATCATGACGGTTAAGATAATGACAATAAACAATTTGTGAATCGGATCAATTTTTGAAGTTCTATAAGATTTAATGAAGGATTCTCAAAATATTTTGGAATACTGAAATTTCGTCTTTTTTTTTGGTATGGAATTAATTCACGATGTTCTTTAATCATTTTGAGATTCATTCTCAAATTAATAGGGTATTAACTAGGGTAAACGTATCTCAAAGATAATACTTTTGCGGCTATTCTGAAAAATAATCCAATCACTTGTTCTTTGCTTTATTTATAGTATATTTTGGAAGAGAACTACAAACGGTTGCTACTATTTGTTTTGGTGTCCGACATGATCTTTATATCGTCCGCTGCATCACGTCCGTAGCCGAGGAGGCACATGCATAGGGCAGCGTCAAGATTGCCGCTTGTAATTTAATTCATTCATCATTTTTTAACCATTAATCCGATTGAGCTAGAACTCTTCAGAAGACTTCTTTGAACCTTAGTCAACAACTCTCTCACCGGAAGTTTTCCGTTGCTTAAAATTCGCTCGAAAAACGAAGCGCTTGAACGTTGAAATTCACGATTTTTACAAAGTCTTTAAAAAAAGTAACAACTTTTTTGTTTATTAAAATATTTATGTTTCCTTCTTTAAAATGTTTCAGAAGACTTGAAGGCGTAGTTTGGTATTGATAAAATTGAAAAATTCTGAAAGTTGGCTAAGTTAACGCGAGCTAAAGTGAAAAAAGATTGAAATTTTTTGTTTTTGAAAAATCTACTTCTTACCAATTACTTCAAAAATTACAAAACCTAAAAATTTTTGTAGGAGGAAAAAAATCTGCGCCTTAAAATTCTCAACAAGTGTCATCCCAAATATTCTGATTTTTATTTGAAGTCATGAGTAAAGTTTAAGTCCTAAGTAAAGTCATAAATACACGAAATAAACGAAAGTATTTTAAGTACTCTGTTTTTCGTGATAAGGTAACACAAATCTTCGACAGTTTAAGCGATTTGGCTACATTTAGAAATCTTATAATATGGAAAAAACCATTAGGATGAAAAATAATTAATATTAATAAGATTTTTGTTATCCAAAAAGGGTATTTCATATATGGATGAGGGCAGTGTCTACGTATAACGAAAAAATCCGGCTATTTGTACCGAAATTTCAGTACAAATAGTCCCTTTTCCAGGTCCCGCTATTCGTACCGAAAAAATCCGGCTATTTGTACCAAAATTTCGGTACACGCAGCCACGGCCATGTAAAAATCCAAAAGGATGTACATGTGAGGAAATACAATATAACATTTTCAGAAGCTCTCATATTTCAAGATTAATATGTAACTGTTATCTTAGTTAAACATTGACTTACATTTCAAAAATAAAATTTTATAAATGATAGTGCAAAAAACCTAGTAATCCCCAGTCTGTCATTTGAGCTCACCGAGTGATCGCCAGCCCAGTCTTCACCGGTTACTGAAAAACACATTTCAAAGGTTATCAATTTTTTATTTAAATTTTTAATAAAAGTGTAAGAAAATCGTATGTTATATTGGAAAATTATTTTTCCGAACGTCTTCTTAAACACTCTTTTGACATATTCGACAATTGAATGTATAAACAAATCGTTAACTCCATTTTAATAATTGTTTCATGAATAAAAATTAATTTCGAGTACGGGACAACATTCTAGTCAGTAAGAAACATTTTTTTGGTAGTTTTTTGGAAGTGATTTGGTAGATGGAATATTTGATCGATTAAACCGAAAAATTTGTTTGAATCATTCATCATTTTTTTGAATCAACCTTTGTTTGATTCAACCAAAATTTCGTGTATATCCAAGAAAAAAGTTTGCTTAATTCAAAACAATTTATGTTTTGAGTGTTGAGTCCTACTTTCTTCCACCATGGCTTTAGAATTTTAAGATTTTCCTGCTTCAGCCAGGAGTCTTCTTAAATTTTTTTTTCTCTAATTTTCTTGAAGCTGAAAGGTTAAAATATATGTTACTGCACTGAGAAAAAAAATTACTTGAATTAAAGAAATGCAGAACTGAATACGTCCAATCAAATATTTCTTTGATCGAAGCGAATTTTTCTTGCTTCAAGATATGTTTTTGAAATGAAAAAATCATTTTTGTTAAAAAAAATTTCTTTCGTTCAAAAAAATATTTGATTGGACGTATTCAGTACAACATTTTTTAGATTCAAGAAATCTTTTTTCTTAGTGTGGGTTTATCAATATTAAAATTTAACATATTTGTATTTTTTTAGAACTGTTTCATTTTATTGTTTCGAAGCGTGTATCCTTTCGATTTCGGTAACTTTCGGACACTTTCATTTCCAAAATTCAGCCCTGGTCTAAGGTGGCAAATTTTTCGAGGAGGCTTGGCGTCTGATTTTTCCAATTTAATTTTTCCGATTTAGGAAAATAAATTCCCCGATGTCCAATTTTGACGTATATATTTCAAAAAACACATTTTTTCTTAAAACTTCCATAGTTTTTGATCTAACTCAGGAATTCCAGTTTTCTTTTTTGATTCCGATGAGTTTTACCGTCCTCTTTCGAAATCCATCAGACAATTTGATGAACGTTCAAAATGAACAAAGTGGTGACAATTTATTTTACACTTATATTTTTTGTCAATTTTTTTGGTGAATTTGGCCTTTTATATAAGGAAGACATACTTTGAGTTTTATGTGGGCTGAATAATTTTATTGAACAGGAGATTTTTTTTCATAAAATCGAATTTTCCCGTTTTTCCTCGAGAGTAGCTCTTTTATGATATTTTGCAGCGTTCACGAGAAAAATTCGAAAATTATATTTTTAGGAAAAAAATTCTCCTGGTCTCAAAATGGTTTGGCCTGCATAAGACTGATAGGATACTCTTTTTATGAGCAACAAATTTTTTTTTAATTGTAAAAAATTAATAGGTGGGGTCATCCTGAAAATCTTTTTTTCATGTTTCTAAAATTCAAAGAAAAAAATATAGAATATTTTCTTTAAAAAACCCCACATTTTTTAATTTTTCAATTATTTTTGTACAATTTCTGCTTGTATAAGGTTGGAATCCTATCAGTTTTATGTGGACTGAACCATTCGTGAGACCGGGAGAATTGTCTTTTTCTGAAAATATAATTTTCAAATTTTTCTCGCAAACGATGCAAGATATCACAATAGAGCAAGAAGTATTTTTTGTAGTTAAAATTGTAGTTAAAATCGAATTTTCATATTTTCAAACAAATCGTGACCATTTTGTTAATTTTGAACTTTCATCAAATTGGATGACAGATTTCGAAAGAGGACGGTAAAACTCATCAGAGTCTAAGAAGAAAATTTGAAATTCTGAATTCGATCAAGAACTTAGAATTTTAAAGAAAATATGTGTCTTTTTTTAAAAAATAGAAGCCAAAATTAAAATGCTCGTAACATCGTGGAAAATTTATTTTTTCTTAAATGAAAAAATACGAGTCGCCTAATTTACTCTTAAAAACAGCATATTTCGTCGCTGAAAGATTCTGCGACTCGAAATGTGGAACCTGCCTGATTTGAAATGGATTCGATCATTGCATATTTAAAATATTTTGTAAAATAATTTATATTGAAAGGCAGAAATAGTTTACACTTTCTGTAATATTTTGTTTATAAAAGCGTATTTTTTTGCAAACATTAGAATGAATGAATTTTTAACAAAGAAGTGAAATTTTTAACCAAGTAGTTGAATTTTTACCCAAAAAATATGAATACTCAACGAAAAATGTAATAGTTGATATTTCAACAAAAAAAAATGAATTTTTAACAGAATAGTTGTATCTTCGAACAAAACAGATTAATTTTCAATCAAACAGTTGCAGTTTTAATAAAAAAATATGAAAATTCTACCAAAAGAGATGAATTTTCAAACTGAAAAGAAGAATTTTCAACCAAGAAAGATTTCTCAGTAAGTAAAGAAAAATAAACTATAATCAAATTGTTGAGTTTTCAACAAAAGAGATGAATTTTCAAACAAGAGGACTATGCTCTACTGAAAAAAGGTGAATTTTGAACTAAAAAGGATACGAATTTTCCAACAACATAGCTACATTTTCAACCAAAGAGATACATTTTCAACCAAATAAGAAGAATTTTTAACCAAAAATAATTGAAGAATTAACTTTCAACCGAAAATGGAGTAGTTGCATTTTCGGTTAAAAAAATTAATTTTTAACCAGAAGAAAAGCGAATTTTTAACAAAGTAGTTCGATTTTTAATTAAAGAGATGAATTTTTAACTAAAATGATGAATCTTCAACTAAAAATATGAATTTTTAGCAAATTTCAACCAAACATAGTATGGCTAAATTTTCAGTCAAAAACATTAATTTTCAACCAAAAAAAAAAAACGAATTTTCAACTAAAAAAGATGAATTCTTTAAAAAATGCAATAGTGGATATTTTAACCAAAAAAAATTGTAATTTTGAGTGAATAACAGTTTATTTCAACCAAAAAAGTCGAACTTTTAACAAAATAGTTGAATCCTGAAACAGAACAGATTAATTTTAAATAAAAAAGGGTGACTTTTTAACGATATAATACAATTTTCAACTAAAAAATAATTATTCTTAACTTAAAATATAATATTAGACCTTTCAACCTAAAAAAATTAAAGAATTAACCTTCAACCAAAAATTGTTGGATTTTCCTATTATTTTCTGTCAATTCAGTTCGCATTCAAGTGGAAAAACGAAAAAAAGACGAATTTTCAACAAAATACATGATTTTGTAACTAAAAAAAATCAACCATAAATAGAGTACTTAAATTTTCAGCAGAAAAAATTGATTTTTAACAACGAAAAAAACAAATTTTCAACAAAGTAGTTCAATTTTGAATCAAAGAGATGAATTTTTAATTAAAATGATGAATCTTCAATTTAAAAAATTAATTTTCAACAAAGTAGTTGAATTTTCAACCAAAAAAGATGAATTCTCAACGAAAAATATAACAGTTGATATTTCAACCAAAAAAGATTAAATGTCTGCCAAAAGAAATTAATTTTTAATCGAAAAGGACAAATTTTCAACAAAAGAGTTGAATTTTCCACCAAGAAAGATTTTCCATTTGAGAGAGAAAACAAATTTCAACCAAATTATTGAATTTCCAAGCTAGAAAGGTGAATTTTCTACAAAATAATTGAATTGTTATCCAAAGCAGAATGACTTTCAACACAATTGTTGAATTTTCCACAAAATAATAAAATTTTCAAGCAAATAATGAATTTTTTTACCGAAAAAATGAATTTTTGAACTAAAAGGACGAATGTTAAACTGGAATGGTTAAATTTTTAGTTAAAAAATTAATTTTCAACTAAAAAAAAATTAATATGTAACTGTGGAAATTAATTTTTTTCTGTCTAAATGTGTTTCTATACTCCTGGAACATTTACGAATTCCTTGGACCATCTTCTTAAAAAAATATTTAGGAAATTTGTTAGTTTGTTAGGAACCAATCTAATCAGATTATTGCATTTTTCAAAATAGGAAAAGATAATAATCCAAACAATCAAGGTAAAAGCCCCGGTTCGTAACCCCCGACCAGTTCGTAACCCAGCAAGCGTATAAGTTGATCTTTTATACAATACAATACAAACTGATGAAATTTCTGCTATAAGAAATTAATTTTCAAACGAAAAGGACGAATTTTCAAGAAAAGAGTTGAATTTTGACCAAGAAAGATTTTCCATTTGAGAGACAAAACAAATTTCAACCAAATTATTGAATTTTCAAGCTAAAAAGGCGAATTTTCTACAAAACAATTGAATTGTTAGCCAAAGCAGAATGACTTTTAATATAATTGTTGAATTTTCCACAAAATAAATAAATTTCCAACCAAATAATAAAATTTTTTATCAAAAAAAATGAATTTTTTAACTAAAAGGATGAATGTTCAACTGGAATTCACTTGCATTGATAAGCCGGCTACGAACCGGCTCATCATTGGTTTACGAACTGGCTCAAAAAGGAATTTCGGGGGTTACGAACCGGCACATCGGGTATGTTCGTCAAATTCTTAATTATTTAATTAACGCATCCTTAAACTTGCTCTTAATGACATTTTCGATTGAAAATTGATCATTCTTTACGTGAGAAGAAAGTTTATTGCATTGAAATATTGTTTGAGGCATTCGAATAGGATTTTATTCTGTCCAGCTTTTTAGTAGGTTACGAACCGGGGCCTTTACCTTACACATTTATAAAAATTCCTAGCTTCATAAACATTCTAGTCTTTTTTTCATTTGTCAGCCTTTTTATGTTCTGCTTTTTGGTTCATGAAAGGATTCATAAGAAAGTAGATTTGATTTCGATTAGGAAATTCTTTCGAATGCTCAAGTTTCAATGTGCATGTGGACTGTCATATGACTTGGTTGTAGCATAACAACTAACACTCGAAAACTCATAGAAGTTAATGACAGGCAATTGATCTTGAGAATCGGATCATTCTGAAGCTCAATTTGCTGATCAAATAAAAAATCTAAAATTTTTGTAAAAGCATTGCATATCATTTTGATCCAATTTCGGGATCACGCGGAGAGAAATCGAATTTAAAAACCTGGTGATCAGTGGTAGCAATCGACTACTCAAGGTCAGATAAATAAAGGATTTTATTTTCACATTGCGCCATTTTGTAGCGATTGTTTTGAACGGTTCAGACTCAACGGTTCATGTTAGAGCAACGAAAGGTCGGGCAGTCTGACACTCTTTGTAAGATCGCATTAGGCGGCAGGCTCGAGCAACGAAGGGTTGGTCAGTCAGGTACTCAATGAAAGATCAGATTGTAACGAAAGTAAGAAAATCAAGCAGGGATTGATGCATGCGTTGTAGAATCTTTGTAGGCGTCCTATTACAGCAGCTCGAAACAGATGATGTAAGCGATGATAACGATAAATTTACGAAAAAAATTGTTCTATAGATTATAGCTGCACTTAATTTATGTTAAAATTACATAATTGCACGCAGGTTCACTTATACACAAATTGCACGCTCAAATTCCTCGAAAAATCGCACCCGCTGGGGATTCGAACCCCACATAAAAACATTCTAAACTTAAACTGTATTTATCTACTAGCGCACGCACTAACCGACTGAGTTAAACTGCTTGGATCTTGTCGAAAACATCTCAACCAAGCTTTTTTGCTGAAAAGCCAGGGCTACCTGCCAGAAATTTATTTTTATTTTTTTCGCTTTATACACATTTTATGAATAGGTAGATTTAAAAATATTTTATTTCCAAATTTTTGATTGATCTGTTATGAAACAAAATATTTTCTCATAAAACTCAAGTAAAATATTTGTATATTACATTATTAGCTATTTATATTATTAAGTGTTCTGAATTTTTAAAAAGTATGTTTCAAAAAGTGTTTGTATTCTCGAAAATTTAAATTTGAAAAATTATTCTTTACAAGGGAATTTTTATATTAAATTTTTATGTTATTATCTCGAACCTAGTAATAACAATTCACGGTTGAGATAGAACGTAATCACAGGTATATTTAATTAATTTGTGATTTCTGTTCAAATTTTGAAGTTCCAAAATTCAAAGCATTCATTACTTTCACATTTATTACGTTCAGAATCTTTGTGTTATATTAAGAAACTTTCAATCTAATTGTAAGATCTCTCATGTTTTGCATAATCAAATAAAAAATATTTATAAATGTCAATAGGATTTTCCAGAATAAAACAAATTCAATGATTCTGGTAATACAATTTAGTAAAAGTCTGGAAGTAAAAACAAAAGCAGCTACTACAAATAATTAATTTGAACATTCAACTAGAAGCCCTGAAAAGTTAGGTTTCCATCTTCAAAACATCCGCATCCTATGAAAAACACTCTCATTACACGAATTACACAAAAAGACACACAGAAAAAACTAGAGTGGTAAATAGAATCAATTTTTGGGTTCCAATGGAGATGCAACAAAACAGAATTACCGCGGTGTGAAATTCACTCATTTCCGAAAATGTCTCCAAAGGAATCAAATTATGTCATCCAAAAGAACCACTTTTTTTTGACAGATTGGCACGAAAAGAAACAAGTTTCAGAGAAGTAACTTTCCACTTGACAGTTATTATAATTTAATA
>JAUMHM010000085.1:60206202-60222110 GCA_032362435.1 Melikaiella ostensackeni
AAAAATTCCAAGGATTTGTTGAAGTGGATTGGAAACTTCTCTTCGTGTTCTCAATAGGATATGTAGTTTCAGTTTTTGTCTTTATCGCTGAAGTGATTATAGGAAAATTCACACCCTAGTTTGTTAGTAAGAGTGGAATTAGGACAATTTCAGGGAAACCTGACGAATTATTTCCTATGAACAATCATACTATGAACATTTTGAATGTACACAGAAAAATATGAATCCACACATCAGTTGTAACACAAACTGTATTGCACTAATCTAACAGAAAATAAAAATTCTATTCTTAATTTTCGAAGGGAATAATCGTTATCTAAAACTAAATTTGAACTAACGTTCCTTTTTCTTCTAACACGGTTTTTAGTTTTCAGTTCAAACCAAGAGGACAATTATATCAATGATTTATAAATGAATTAATAATATTTCAACATATAGTAACATCATTATTGCTCGTCCCTAATCTTTTCCTAATCCGATCCTTATAAACAGAATAGTATATTGTGCGCTAAGAGACAAGGGCGGCTCATTTGAGAGAACTGAGTGTCAGATCACAGCTTTTGCCCCATAATACGCACTATACATTTTGCAACAAGAGTATATGAAAGTGCGAGTTTTGAAAGCCCGTGAAGTGTGTCAAAAGTGAGTCGATTTATGATCGATTGACGAAATAAGATTATGTAAATATTGCACGTCAAAATAGACTGTCACTTTGAAAATTGTCTAAGGGCTTCTCTAAAACATTCCAGATGGGGCTGCAAATAAACCATTTGCACAAACAAAAAGTCTTATACAGAATCTTAGTTTTCAAACAAATTCCTCAAACTCAAATAACAATGCAAAAATCAATTTATACTCGTAATCTTATCTCATATTAACAAATCAGTTTTGATGAACAAAACGTACACAAAATAAGAAGAAAATATAGAGAACTCAGTAGTGAAAATTTTGAAGTTTCATATCATTCTTAAGAGCAGATAATAAAAATATTCGGATTTAACGAAGTTTCAACGCCGTACGCAGAAATTTAATGAATGAGGTAAATTTCATTGTTTTCTGCGATTCTTGAACTGGCATTTTTGCCAATTCCATGGCTTTTATGATTTGAATGATTTTAATGTTTTTTAAGAAAAGTGCAGAGTAATAACACCTTCTGAAAAAGTGAACTCAGTCTGAAAAAATCAGGCAAATTTAGAATTTTTCGAGCCTAGTTTAAAAGTTTATTTATTGCTTGATACTGCTTTTAAACGCAAGTTTAGGAGTTTCTAATTCGCTAAATCATGTTAAAAACTTTAATTTCAAAATAATTTCTTTATTTTCAGACCCCTATCATGTACAAGTAAGAAGAACCTAAGAAAAGTAATTTTATGTGAATTTTGATTAATTTTTAAAGTGGACTTTTCGTAGCAACTGTTTATCAAGAAGAGACTTATACTTTTTTTGAATTTTTTTCTGGTTTTAATGACTAGTCCGAAATGATAATTTTCTGTTAAGTAAAACGGAAATATATTGATTAGTATAATTTATTACATATGCAGGTATATTTACCAGACCGTGTGTACCTGAAAATAATCGTTTCAATTAACACTATACGGAGGATTTCTACATCCCTCATTTTTTCCATTAGTTTTATAGTCGAAAGCTTTAATAAGAATCTTTATTTTTTCAAATCTTATATCATCTAATATCTTGTTCAAATCATAGGAAATTTTTTATAATCCAAAATTTTTTTGTGATCTTATAAAGTTTTTTTATTAATTAATAAATTAATACGCTGTTCTAATAAAAATTCTGTAAATAGGTGAATCAATAACTCACTACTTTTCTCGGAAGAGTAATCTCATTGTCAGCTACCTTTGTAATTCCGTTGAAAATTAGAGGTGATGAGTGCCTAGATAAAAATAAGCCTGAGTGACAATTGGTATAGGCAGAGTCGATAGAGGTAAGATTGGTAACGGGGTTAGTGTCATAAAGAGCAAATTGTAATGAAAAAGAAACTAGTTATTAACTTTATTTGTTACAACATAAAGATTATATCTCTTATTATATGTAGAAAAAAAGTGACTGTCATAAGCTATTGCTTTAATCAATTCTTGTTAAAAAAACTGGGATGCTTTTAGAAAACTTCAATTCGTGATTGTGCCATCTGGTCTTTTGATTTGAATCTTTCGTGCACCTGATAATGTACAACACGTAATGCGTAAGTGTAGTAACATGTACATAGTCAGGCCATGCTGTTAAACCACGAGCGTCTGACTAAATACGTTGGCCTTAGTCAAGTTTAGCATAAAAGAATTTATATTCCTGAAAGAACAAGAGAGGCGACGACCGGCTGCCGAGAGTGCCACCCACTTGAATCATTCAAATCGCAATTGAGATCGCACATGATCATCCTTGTAACATTGTTGAAAGAGACGATCATATTTCAGACTCGTGTTTCTCGTGAAGTACGCGGCTGTACCCACTTTTGCATGGTACGTGATAGTACCCACTCTAGCACGGTACGTGACAGTACACACTTTTGCACGGTACATGACTTTTGGTATAAACCCATCGTCCCTATCCTCAACACGGAGAACTCATCTTATATAAACCCCAGAATCACCCCTGGTGGTTGTATTTACGTTCCAAGCAGTCACGCTGTCAACTTAATCCGCGAAAGTCGCGTACTTTCAACTCCCGTGAACCAAGTAACGGATCATCAAGTTGTGAACTAAAGTCCCTTCGGTTGAGGCTTTCGGTCGTCGTATGAGTCTTTTTCCGGATCAAGTCCGCTGGTTAGACGTTTGTGAAAAAGAACTCAAGAGTGGATTCAATAGCTGTTTAAGACCGTATATCGCTCTACTAGTGAACAGTGATCGTGCATCACTTTTCGCCACACCAATTGAGTCACTTCAAAGACAAATCATACAAACATCCGGTAGAGTTTCGTCGCTGCTCTACAATGTATCCGAGATACAATCGACAGATCTACCACTCTTGCCCTTCCTGGAATAGGAAGGTAGAAGTAAGTTTTTATATGTTATTTTACTGATTATGTATTCTTTGTCTTGAAAACGCTATAAAATTTGAATTACCTTTCATTTATTTCAAAGAATGTACTGACACGATCTCTACAGGATTGCTAGTGACAACGTACCCACAACAAATAATTTGTCAGGCCTTACCAACCTGACGCAATCAGGAACACTGGTCTCTCTTTCTCATTTTTCCAAACTACCCTCGCCTTTTGCTCGGGACGTGACAGCTAATTTGATGGCAGCGGTGGGATTGTTATTTTTCGTTTAAATTCAGTGTTTTCTTTTATAAAAATTCAAAATTTGAACTCAGGGTAATATTAAGATAGAAATTTTGTAAAGGCACTCGAAAGTATAAATCCTTCTTAGATTCGTTGCACGGTAACTTTTGGGGCAAGGCAAAGTTCGAAGTGCTTGTTAGGCGTTGGTATACTTCGCGTGCTCGCAAGCCCTGTGCCAAAAATTTTAGGTTTTCAGTTTTAATATTCGAACTTCAAAATTTTACACAATCAGTCACAGAGACATATTGCACTTAAAAGCGTAATTGAGGGTTTAAAATTTTATCAGAATCAAAAATCCAACCCCTCATCTAAAAGTTAAATTGTTGTTTTATCAATTCAAAAAATTACCCTTTGTGATTTTCCAAATTAATTCCAAGTTTCTAACTGAAATTTAATTCTGAAAACTTGCTACGGAGTTTTCATCCTTTTTCTCTTTTTATTTTTGTCATTCTTTTATATCCTTGAATACTTTGAAAAATAGAGTTTCACAAAATAGATTTTCTCTGTGAAAGATTCTTTTGATTATTAAAAGTTCAAAATTATCGACTCTTCTTTCAACTTTTAATAAAAAATCTTTACTTTTGTCACTTCTTTTATTATTATCAGTTCATAGCTGAAATCAACAGCTTTGAGAAGTATCATTCTCATTGCAATTCCATTTTCATTTTATCACAGTTATTGTGCTATTCAGCATGGTTTTCATCCCTTGAAGGCCTGAAATTCAGTAGCAGGGCCTTTCGTCATACCAAAAAGTTCCAAAATTTAATTCAGGTCCATGAAAACAGTTTCATTTCGTTGTTTTCTTTAAAAATACTTGGAACCTAGTACCTGAATATACATAAATCCTTTCAACTCCCACAATTACCAATACACATTCTTGAACATTTTCAATAAATCAAAGACTTTACCCTCAATTCTAAGCAAGCGTATCGCAAAAATGCCTAATGATCCAAATCAAACTCAATTCACTGGATGGCAGAAATATGCGCCTTACATATTTTATCCACGACATTATAAATGGAGAATCATCGGTGCCGGCTTACTGTGAAACGCAGTATCTCAAAGCGGTATTAGCCCGATTAAAACGGGCGGCCCGAGATAGCATTCATGAAAAAACTTTCACAGCCCTTAATGATTTAATTAAACATATAAAACAGCGATTTGCACCCCGAAAAACATTCGTGGTATTCACATGAAATTTCAAGCATACGAATGAATCGCGAAGAAAATGTCAGTGAATTCTTTGATCGAGTCATTCTCCTAAAATCAGGAGCTCAACCGGCTCTTGAGGAAAAATATGCAAACGTGAAGCAATTACTACCCCTCCTAATGACTTAGTGACTGTGAGATAATGACTGTGCCCTCGAAGCTTTCAAATGAGGTTTACCGGACAGTACTCGTATATCGAGCTTGGTAGAAGTGAGCAACCCCCAAAGTTCAGCCGCAGCATTAAAAGTCGCGCTCGAGTACGAAGCACGCCATCATTTGAACCCTCTATAATCCACAAACTATTATAGAGAATCAAGAAATCCTCATTGCCCTGAATTTTCTCATTTTTCGCATAATAATATTCCTCCATACGAATATCCGTACATATTTAACCCTTTTCCTTATTTCTCAACTGCTCCTCGACAAACCACTGGATATCCTAATCCCTATAATCCGCGTGGAGGTGTAAACATCCACCCCGTTCACAATCTCCTAAACCAACGAACAGCGAGACTTAAAATTACAACTTCTCTCGCCGTGCGGACGCAGCGACGGGCGAGGCGAAGGAAGAACGTCCGACGAGCGTAAGAATCCTAATGAAGTTTGAAAAGTCTTCCACACAAAATTCAATCTGGAATCCCCAGCAGTAGAATTTTCATCCCCTAATTTCAATAAATCAAAAGTTCCATTTTTAGTAGACACTGAGGCTGACATAATTGTAATAAAATTAGATTCTTTGAACGAAGACCTACTAGTGTCAGAGAATGAATCTGTCGACATCGTGGAATTATCACAAATTCCAATTTACACTATAGGCACCATAAAACTACTCATAGAGAAATCCATGGTAACTTTTCACGCTGTATCGCCAGATTTTTCTATGAATACAGATGGAATTCTAGGACGAGAATATCTCCGACAAGAAAAGATTAAAATTTCATTTTGCCATAACCATATGGTCACCCATTCTAACCCCACTAAATCTATACCGTGTATTAATAAAGAATCAATAAATGCCCTTGACAATATAACCGATTATAAAGGGATATCAGTGTTGCCTAAATTTAAAAAATGAAAAAGGGTAACAATTGCACCTCAACCAGACAGTTCATTAGACTATAAATTACTCTCAGTTTTTTTAACCCCTTATCAACCATCTATCAAAGTTTTAAAAGAACTAAATCCACCAAAAAGCCCTACATAGTCACATGAATGTAGCAGGCCTCTGGCCATCGAACCTAAAGTAAAAATAACTAAGGCTGACCACACAAGTATACCCATCACTAGCGAATTACCTCCGTTAGAAGCAAAGTTCACCAACATTCCCAAAGTAAATTTATATGCAAATACTTTCACAGAAAATTCAACAGATTCTGAAGAAAATTATCTACATTTCTCTTTTCCTGATTGTAAATTCACTACCCCTGTAGGATAATTGCTTAGAAAAATAGGGACCCTTAAAATATCAAAGAAAAACATCCTAAGTTAGGTCAAGTTTCAGTAACTTTTACTGGCCGTTCTAAAATATACACGATGATTAGGAAACATGACCATTTCGAGATTCGAGTCACAGAGATTTAATCGGAACATCATCAAAAGCTTACCCTGGAATAACAATACCATAAAATCGTATACGCGTATATTTTTTTTTTTTGAATGGGTGGAGAAACAATATCAACGTTCCCAAAGGGCAGATTCAAGGAGAAGTAAGGGACTCGAAGGACAAAGAATTCTGTAAAACCAACCACAGAAAATAACCATTATATTACATAAGTTTGCACAAATTTTAGCAATTTCGTTCTGAAAACATTGAACTCTGCCAGAATAATCAATATAAGATAAATTATACCTTTTCAAAATTTACATGAGTTCAAAATAAATTGAAAAGAGAGCAACGAAAGGAAGGAAGAAAGACGATTTGTAGGTTGCATTTTTCTTTCCTTTTTCTCCAAAAGAAACTAAAACCGTATACACGTATAATAATCATTATAAAATTAGCTAACATATTCTCTAATACACAGATGGAGTGCCTCATTTGAACTTCGATTTTGACCAGGTGGAAACGGATATTATTCCTCTTGCTCCTGATCATCCGAGGAAGTCCCACGCAGAACGAAATTCAGACCCTAAAGAAAAATTCTGGATTATTTTATGAGAAGCTGGAACCCATACGACTGACGCAAAACTACTGGAGAATTGTAATTTTCTTGGAAACTAGAAACTTTAGTCAACATCTTCATACCAATGACATTCTACGAGACGAACGGAATTTTATTGTCTTGCTTTGGGTATGGATGCATATAACCACCACTGCGAGTCGACGCCGCGCCGTACCAGTAGAGTTAACGCTGAGCGTCAGGCATGACGTTACCATTCCATTATGGCCGATCATGTGTGACATGCGACAGTGAGACTTCACCTAAATAACTGAAGGAACGCCCACTGCGAGATAAAAGCATTCAAACAAAATGCCAAGTGAGAAGCAGATAAGACGAACGGATTCACAACTGCATACGATTGCGTTGAAGTTTTTCGTATTTCTAATTGCTTTTATCTAGGGTTTTGAAATTGTAGGAAACATTAATTACGAACAGTTTCGTTTGGAATTTGCATTAAAAGAAAATCAGATGAAGATTTAAATTATATCTATGTCTATTTAATTTGATTGATAACAATTTACGCGGAAGTCCAAACAATTGAAAGCTCTAGATAAAAGATTAAACTTTATCAGTTTTCAAGGTCAAAATGACCTTAAAACGTATTGAATCTTAATAGTGTAAAGAAAAGGACGGAGAAAGAATACGAGTACGGCAAGGAGAGGGAGGGTGGTTTGGTTGTTTCGTTCCCTTTTTTCCCTCTTTTTCAAAATCTTTCGTGATGTAGTCGCCTCTAATGAACTTATTACGCTACAATTTGGAAACATTCATACTATTCTCAAAAATGTTGCGAAATTTCGTCATATGAAATGATTCCATTAAAAATTCTTGTTTCATCAAGTTTATGTTAACAACCAAGGTCATGAAGCCGAAAACTTGGTTTCCATTCTGTTAAAGTTCAGTCTCAATTATTGGAATTTATATGGTTAAATGAAAATCGAAATATTTAGAGCTATGACATTTATGCATTTTAGTAAATTATTTTCAGATCAATTTTTTTTTCTTTAAGGTTAAATTTCGAAAACTGAACCATGAATGTCATGGGTCCTGAATCTTTGTACGATTATAAAGAAAAAATTATTATAACACAAAAGGAAGAGGGAATACAATTGGAATAAATACACACACACAATACTCCTTTCATGCTGACATACGCCAAGGCCACATCATGACTGACAGGACGGTTCCACGACTTCGGCGTCAAAGCCCCCGCATTCTAGATCGTCCAGCCACACACTCTCAATTTTGAGAACTATAAACTTCAACAATGAAACGTGAGATCAGTATGACCTTTGTAGTCGTGCAGTGTGTGCCCACACTTACACCACACCTCTGCCGCATTCAGATGGATAGATTGCCCACACGGACAGAATCGGTAGCTCGTGACTTCTTGTCTGAAACCAAACACACCGATAACTCACGTGACTCGTGAGTACAGCTACGTGAGCTTGCATCTGGTCTCAAAGAGAAATGTAGACCAATGAGCTCATCAAACCGCTGAGACAGCTGAGTCACTTCCGCATTCTTCTCCCGCCGAAGTGCCGAGTCCGGTACCACAATTGCTGACGAGCCGGGACTGCCTTGGGATTTCCTGGGCCGCCCACGCCAGTTGGCCACTGCACCTTCCTTCACTCCTGACAACGGCAATTTCATTGAAGCCTGAGGAGCCTTCGCCATCGAATAACGAAGGAAGCCTTCCACAGATGTACAGCATCTCTATAGTCATCATATGAAGAATTAATGACACCAACTTTTTTATCACTGGAGTAAAACAAAACGACCAGCCAGGCTACTCTTCTTAGATGCAGAAACATGAGTACAACACATACTTACCTTGATCATAGCAGCACATACATTACTCACACGTTACAGCAATTGCACCTGACAACGCCATACAATTGTCAAGTATCACATCAGGAAATTAAAAGTAAATTTGATGTGAAATTATCAACTGTAAAACTTGGAATCATCATCATAATGAAAACGAATCTGGTAAGTAAGTATCATTGATTGTCTAAAAGAACATTTAAATTCATCGGGGACGATGAATGCTTTTAAGGAGGGAGGACTGTTAAATCCGCAATTTTTAAAAATGTATTGCAACGCCTGACAAGAGACTACCCAACTTACTTTAAGACAGACATGTGATATTTAATCACACATGATCAGACGCACTAATTGGATTCACTCAATTGTGTGTCTACTTATGATAATTATACTACTGACGATAAAGCAGAAAGCGTAAGCTAACAAAAAGTGAATTACCATGGGTAGACAAAAGATTCGGTGAATACCGATAACTTAACGAAGCTTGGTTAATGAAAAAACCCAACTACGGATTCCACCGACATAAGATAATCATACTTACACCTACTATCATATAAATGTACTTATAAACTTAATGCCTTAAACAATAAAAATTTTTAAGTTATATCCAAGTATATGGGATATAAGCAAATACATATGTTTAAACTTATGTGATAATTTTAATGATGTGTTCCACATATCAGCCATCTGATAATGTACAACATGTAATGCGTAAGTGAAATAACATGTACATAGTCAGGCCGCGAGTGTCGGCCGAGCGAACTCGTATATTAGTCACCCACATGAATCATTCAAATCGCAAAAAAGATCGTTCGTGATCATCTTTTTAACATCGTAGAACGAGACGATCGTATTTCAGACAAGTTTTGTCGTGAACGGAAACTATTAGTCTCTTGCGGGAGTCATTTGGAGCTCAATATTGAAAGTCGCTCGTGTTTCTCGTGAAGTACGTGACAGTACCCACTTTTGCAAGGAACGTGACTGTACCCACTTTTGCACGGTACGTAACAGTACCCACTTTTGCAAGGAACGTCACTTTTAGTATAAACTCATCATCCCTATCCTTAACATGGAGAACTCATCTTATATGAAACCCAGAATCACCCCTGGTGGTTGTCTTTACGTTCCAAGCAGTCACGCTGTCAACTTAATCCGAGAAAGTCGCGTACTTTCAACTTCCGTGAACCAAGTAACGGATCATCAAGTTGTGAACTAAAGTCCCTTCGGCTGAGGAATTCGGTGGTCGTATGAGTCATTTTCTGGATAAAGTCCGCTGGTTTCACGTTCGTGAAAAAGAACTCAAGAGTGAATTCGGTAGCTGTTTAGGACCGTGTATCGCTCTACTACTGAACAGTGATCGTGCATCACTTTTCACTACACCAATTGAGTCACTTCAAAGAAAACTCATACAAACATCTGGTAAAGTTCCGTAGCTGCTCTACAACGTATCGGAGATACAATCGACAGATCAACCACTCTTGCCCTTTCTGGAATAGGAGAGTAGAAGTAAGTTTTTATATGTTATTTAACTGATTATCTATTCTTTGTCTTAATGAGCACTATAAAATTTGAATTACCCTTCATTTATTTCAAACATTGTACTGACACAATCCTCATAGGATTGAATACAACAATACAACGTACCCACAATAAATAATTTGTCAGGCCTTACCAACCTGACGTAATCAGCAACACTGATCTCTGACTTTTCCGAACTATCCTCGCCTCTTGCTTGGAACGTGACAGATTGATAGTGGTAAGAGAACGTAAGCCCAGAGCAAGGCCGTAAGCGTATAGGATGAAGAATAATGGTTGAAATGATATTGTTATATAGTTGGTAAAGTAGTGTATAAGGAATGTAGATGAAAAAATATGTAAAAATATGTAATGGATCTGTAAAGACTCTTAAACCTGTAAAAGGAAGAGAGTATAAACAAATAAAGAATTATAATAAAAATCGTAGAGACAATAAAACAAACAGCACATGCTCCAATGTAACTAAAACTGCAAATTTCACATCACCAGGGGAATATTCTTGTCAAAAAATTCAAACAAGCAAGTGAATTTCTGATGAATTACAATTCTTCAAAAAGTATATCAGGAATCAGGCCACAATGTTAAAATTGTTCTACATCTGCATTATTATCATCCTGTGCATTCCTTTCTCTTTATGCCTAGAAAAACAATCCAGATTTGAAAGTCGAATTGATGATCTAATTCTTTCAATTGGACAAGAAACTCCTCTAATCACAGTGAGTCCACAAAATTCGACCAAATTTATCCTTCCAGATCTAAAGGTATTTCCAGCCTTTCAAAAACCACAAGAAACCACATTAATTGTTGCAACCAAGACGTCTGAAGAATACGAAAAACCTTCGATTATAAGATCTAACTTGATCGCCTCGATGAATTTCGTGATTCGATTGTCAGGAGTTCTAATTCGACCTAAGATTTTAGATTTTACACTTATCAGTCAACAAAGGATTTACATACAAAAATGTACTCCGCACGATGTGGTCTCAGCGTTTTTTGGACGTTGAGATCTTTGAAGTTGTGATTTTGGAATCATCCAATCAGTTTTTCGAAAAGCTACAAGAAATTCACTGAAATCAACACCGGGAAGAAGTTTTCGTAAAAAACTAAACTCTTACCTCAAAAGCTTCACAACATGAACGGCTATCAACTGAAAGCGGGAATCTATGAACTTCTTCCATTCATTAACATAATACAGAATGCTACATACCCTCCGAAAGTTGAAGGATCATCTGACTAGCAACGCTCACATTCTCGCTCACTGAAGTTCGATAGGCGCTTCAGAAATTTCATCTACATTACGCAATTAGTACTTGGCTCTCCTCTGCCACAAGATCCTCATAAAACATCTTAAAGTATTCTACTTACCTCCATTCTCCTAGCATGCATCGCATATTCATCCTGGATTTATATAGCATTGGCAGACATTACCTTGAACATCCGATCAGAGCTACAAATTTATGAAATTAATGACATGATTCGCTCAAATCGAAATTATTTCCTTGCCGTCCGGACAAGACTCTCAGATTTATTTAAAATAGTATTGCAACAAAACTTCGTCAGGAAATTACCACAATATTAACTAATTTCCACAGAAAATAATATTCTCTACAGGAAACATATAGAAATGTAATATTTGAAAAAGAATTTATTCAATCAATTTTGCGCACTGCTGATATTAGGAACATTTATGTACAAACCAAAATATTCATCCATACATTTGTTGTTACACAAACTATACTGCAATACTCTATCCAGGGGCGCGCACTCGCTCTGCCACATTTTATGATATATATATATAAAAATATATATGACAAAGCCACTCGACGCGTCCTCAGGTTGCGGATACAGGGTCCCTGTACCGAGGGTTTCTGTTGAATACTCTTACAAAAGTTAATAAGCAGTCGCGGACAATTGTCCAGGAATGGTCCCGCAGTAAAAACCCCCAAGCTAAGGCGTGAACCACCGTGCCGAAAGCTAAATGACAAGGGTGATCCATCTCAAACGGTATCCCTGGAATACTGGGCGACCTCCTAGAGTATCAGCCTTACCCTTAAATGCGGGGCTCTGCAAGGGTGGACGAACACTTTCCCTAGCTTCTCGTGGGAACAACTATGATAGAAACAAACCCAGTTGTGAATGCGGTTCAAAATGATCGAACGCGCTGAGCACCCGACAATGGATCGGCAAACAGTGCCGAACACCCTAGAGTTCGGGGTGCTGCAAATAATTTGGATGGAGACATGATGACGGATCGACGAGACGGTCGACGTCTTGAGTGGACGGATCAACTCAGAGATGAATTGCTGGATTGCTATGATGCCAGCATTATACCTGCTCACAGGAGCTACATGGCGCGCCTGCACACTCTGTGGTGCCAGAAACACCCAGAGCTTTCGCACGTTTCGCAACAGAGACAACCTCTTGCAAACAGGACATATAAGCGGAATGCTTCCCCAATTGCTGCAAGAACAAGCCGCAGACGAAGAAGTGGAAGCGACATTAAGACCAACCGCGGAAATCAGGCATCCTTCAAGAGCTGATGGCGATTTCAGGTCGAGGAGAAACATCAACATCCAGGTTCTTCCTAAGCCCCAAGATCTGGCTGAGTTGGATGATGCCCTTCGTGAGGATCTCTCGAAGGAGTCCGACCTCTGAACCATCACTTGTTCATTGTATGATGCGGCGAGAGCTTTGGCCGATTGAAATTGAAGGGTAAAGCCGACGATAGATCAGAAGACCAAAATGCGCTTGTACCAACTGAACAAGAAAATTGGCTGGGCTAGACAGAACGCGTCCCGCATTCAGTTTGTGATTGACTACATAACATCTGGTGATCCTTTTACGGTGAGGATCCGAAAGTTCGCTCACGAACTGAGGATCCACCATCACACATTGAAGAAGTCAAAGCTGCTGATGATCAAGCAGCACATTTTTGACAAAATACAGATGTTATCTGACGCCAGGGGGAGAATACAGATCATACAGCTCACCAATCAATGCCGAAGAAGTGGAGAGAGCACTGAGCGGCTCCTTTACAGCTATCCTGAACGACGGGATTGTTCGGAAAATTGGACCTGTGTGCAGAGAGATCTACGAACAACGTGAATCGAAAAGAGGCGTAGCAGACTGTCCGGAAAACCTGCTCATCGACAGAAGCGTCTGCAAAGGCGCTGTAGTTCATAATCGCAATCTGTCCATGGTCTGGTTTGATAACCAGAAAGCTTTCGATTCAACCTCCCACAGACTCATCATCTGTCTGTTGGAAAGCTTGAAGGTTCATCCACACATAGTAATGCATAGAGAGATTGATGTCTCTTCGGAAAACCAGATTTACTATCTCATCTGGAAAACATCTTATCGTGTAGACATTCTTGAAATTCCCTATCATAAAGAGTTAGCTGTAATTTAAATTTTTACAAAAATGGAGTTGGTTATTCAATTACTAACAAATTCAATTATTTATTGCTAAATTATGGTGGAAGTTTAACAATTATTAGTGTTATTAATGAGATTCAAATATATATCACTCAAACCTTCGATGTCATTTCTTTTATGAACGAAAAGTTCGTTTTTTGCAATATGGAACATTTCTCTAAAAAGTCCCTGCTTGTAGTTCTTTTCAACACCCAATATATTGACATTCTCAAAGTCGAAATGATGATGCTTCGTATGGGAATGATACACAAGTGCTGTGCTCCTATCAACATGTTTACCATCATTCTTGTGTTCTCTTATTCTGGTATCAATATTCCTTTCGGATTGGCCAATGTAGATACATTTATATCCTCTGCAGTTAACGCCATATATCGTGTGTGTTTTCATACCTCTCCCCAAAGGGTCTTTTCCGTTATTAAAGCATTTAAACACATCATGGTCCGAACGCAGTGCGACTTTAAGACCTAGCTTTCTGAATATTATTTCTTGTCTATTACTATATATTGAATTGTAAGTTAATATTAAGAATGTATTAATAATATTATCATTGTTTTTCAAATTCGTGCTTCTATTGATACTATTATTATTTTGTTTTTCAATATTTTCTAATCTTTTGTTAATTAATTTAATAATGAAATTTTTAGGATAATCATTCTCAGTTAGAGTATTCCTGACCAATGCTAGTTTTTCATTCATATATCTGTGTTTAGAAAGTCTAACTGCCCTATCAACCAATGAGTTAACAACACTGATTCCGTATTTTAGGGGTGTAAAGGTGTTAAAATTTAGGTATCTTCTCGACCAAGATGGTTTCCTATACCAGTCGGTACATAATGTGCCATTCTCTCTTTTTACTAAAGAGTCTAGAAAGCTTAAACTCTTGTCATTTTCTCTCTCTATGGTGAAATGAACTTGTTGAATCGCTCCAAAAGATCTTCGATGTTATCTTTATGTACACATGTCAGTATATCATCCACATAGCGAAAGAAAAATTTTACTTCGCATGGTATGGCTTTGAGAATATTGCTTTCTAGATCTTCCATGGCCAAATTAGCAACCGAAGCAGATATAGGGAAACCCATTGGTACACAAAAAGTTTGTCTGTAGAACTTGTTATTGAAAACACAGTATGCATTGTTTAAGCATAATTCAAGGAGTTTTATGAAGGATCCTTGAGGCACGCAGTTTGTTACAATGGTGTTTCACCAAGGTTCTACGGTTTGCCGAAAGTGCATAAGCAAGGAATACCTATGAGACCTGTTACTTCTTTTATTGGATCTCCTTTATATAATTTATCTGAATTTATTAGTGCTCCAATCCAGCAAATTTTAGGAAAAACTAACACTTTTATTAAAGACAGCTTTGACTTCATAAAAAAGATTAGAACTGTTGAAAATATCCCTGATGATTATGAAGTGATATCACTTGATGTCACTTCATTATTTACAAATATTTCACATAAGTTGATTATCGCAAACATAAAAAAGAAGTGGTCACGAATTAGTGATCATACCTGCCTGCCTCAAGGATCCTTCATAAAACTCCTTGAATTATGCTTAAACAATGCATATTGTGTTTTCAATAACAAGTTCTACAGACAAACTTTTGGTGTACCAATGGGTTCCCCTATATCTGCTTCGGTTGCTAATTTGGTCATGGCAGATCCAGAAAGCAATATTCTCAAAGCCATACCATACAAAGTAAAATTTTTCTTCCGCTACGTGGACGATATACTGACATGTGTACATAAAGATAACATCGATGATCTTTTGGAGCGATTCAATAAGGTCAACTCAAGGCTCCATTTCACCATAGAGAGAGAAAATGACAAGAGTATAAGCTTTCTGGACTCTTTAGTAAAAAGAGAGAATGGCAAATTATGCACCGACTAGTATAAGAAACCATCTTGGTTGGGAAGATACCTAAATTTTAACACCTTTACACCTCTAAAATACAAAATCAGTGTTGTTAAATCATTGGTTGATAGGGCAGTTAGACTTTCTGAATATAGATATAGGAATAAAAATCTACAACTGGTCAAGAATACTTTAAATGAGAATGATTTTCCTAAAAATTTCATCATTAAATTCATTAACAAAAAATTGGAAAATATTGAAAAACAAAATAATAATGGTATCAATAGAAGCACGAATTTTGATAATAATGATAACATCATTGATACATTCTTAATATTACCTTACAATTCAATATATAGTAATAGGCTAGAAATAATATTCAGAAAACTAGGTCTTAAAGTCATACTGCGTTCGGACCATGATGTGTTTAAATGTTTTATTAACGGAAAAAACCCTTTGAGGAGAGTTTTAAAAACACATACGATATATGGCGTTAACTGCAAAGGATGTAGATGTATCTACATTGGCCAATCCGAAAGGAATATTGATACTAGAATAAAAGAACACAAGAATGATTGTAAACATGATGAT